>CM051368.1:14841869-14906046 GCA_028015245.1 Cardamine occulta | reverse complement strand
GCTAGTACAGTCAAACCTTTATAAATTAATAATATTTTATTAATTTATCGTGATTATTAATTTATAAAGGTGATATTTGGGCCAAATTATCAATTTGAGACCGGATAAAATTATTAATTTAGTGAAGTATTAATTTATCGACTATTAATTTATAGATGTTTCACTTTATGTATTTCACTATTTTGAGTATGTTTTAATCTTAGCTATGATCTAAGGCTAATCATGCGTAATGGAGGTAGGTCAAAACTTTTATCTTCAATTGGTTACTATATTGAGTAGAGAAAGTCTTTATTTTGTTTGATTAATCTACATAAATTTCCATGGATTTGTTCTCTAGTGTTGCTTTCTTTTTGTTACAAACTTGAATAGCTAAACGTAAAACTTGTACTGTACATGTATATAACTTGAATAGCAAATTTATTATTGTAAATTTTCAAATGAGTATATTTTTTCAATATGAATAAATTGTTAGTAAATATCAAATTGAATAAATATTCAATATATGTATATGTTAGTAAATATATTCTCGCCTTCTTCTTCTTCAACGATGATGACAAGCCGTTGCCTCTTTGTGCGGCTGCTCAATGGTTCTACTTAAGTTTATGCACCTCTCCAGATTCGCTTGGCAATGTAAACGAAAGATAAATAAGTAAACCCTAATTCTCTCCTATATATTTAATATTCATGCCGCAACTTTTTTTTCAGAGTTTAGGGTCAAATTTCACAACGCCTATCTGCATACACTTGCGAGCAAAGTTTTTTTTTTTTTTGTCATCTGAATATTATTGATAAGAAAGGTCAAATTACAAACAACATTATTTTTCGCTAAGAGGTTGGACAAACATGTGTAGTATATAACTAACATAGTCACACCTACAAAGACAAATAAAAAAGGGATACAATGCCCGAACATGACACTAAACAGATGACGGCAATTTCTCTCATTCAGAAAGAGTGCGCAACCAAGAAGGACTCATAAAGGCTACATACGAAGCCTACTCGAGAATCCAATGCCACCCTTGATCAGTGAGAGAAACAATCTCCAAAAGACGCTGAAGCCAACGAAATACAGCTTCAGAAACTATGCCAGCGGACAAATAGAAGTCCCTGGAGACTAAAGAGAACTCAAAACTCACAACCAAAGAAAGGCAAGGAAGATAAACCCGAGTTATTAGATACAAGTGACCTACACAGCTTCTAAACCCCACAAGAGAACTATCCGAGCTAATTACCGAGGAAGTTGTGCAAAACAACCAACAATAACGAAGACCTCCTATAGTGAATCAAGGGTACCACACCATCTAAAAGAACAAAGCTTCATAATCCGACAAGAAATACCCCAGACAAAGACCTGAACCAAACTTTCGGAAGCGGCCAAGTCTGCAACGACTTTGAAACCTCGATAGAAACCTGAAATAAGAGTCAGACACGATCCAAACTGAAATGTAGAGATAAGGAGCGAGTACGAATCACACCGGAAGCCTCACTCAGCAATCCAAGAGAGGCAACAGATCATAACCGATGAGCCTCCAAGAAGAACTTGAAAGACAAAACTCGGAAGCTGTCGGCACAAATGATCAAACAAACATCGGGTTCACCACTGCCCAAGCCTAGAAGAGAGCTGATTCCAAACAACAGCTCCATCATCACTTAGACATCAAGAGTCTAGGCGAAGAGGAGAGACTTACAGCCTAATTCAACCAAATAAAGCCTCAGCCACAAAAACGCAAACCTACAACTAGCTTACCCAAACAGAAAAGGCAAATCCAACCATCCAGCATAAAATTGAAGGCTAATGAAGAAAACAAACCGAGAACTGACTCCGAGGAAAGAACCACACCGCAGAACCTCATGATCCGAAGAGCACCACAGAACAAGGAGCAGTCTCACCCTACACAAGCGTAGGCAAGCCTACCGAAGATCCACAACTAAGACCATTCCAGACCTTTTCGATTGCAGCTGAAGAACTTTGCCACGCCATCATTGACTCTAGAATCAGCGAGACCCAAGCAGTAACTCAGATCTGAGATCCACAAAACCATCAAAAATCTCCACACTCCATAGCTCGATTTAAACCTCCGTTGAGCAGCTCACTACGCCGAAATAAAGCCAATAGCTATACACACGAACTGGAATCCGGCGGTGGCATCAAGGGCACACCAAACCGCCGGATTCAGATCCTTTAAATCATGTTTTCACGCTGCTAGAGAGAGAAAAATTGTTCGCCGCGAGAACGTTTTAATTCAAAACATAACTAATTTATTTATTTTATTGATTTGAAAAATATCTTATATTTAAAATAGTGAAAATACCATAAAAACCTCCAATTCAACTCAATATATTTTTTCAACTTAAACATTTTTTTTTTATGTTTCCAGTTAAAGCCTCCAATTAAATATTTTTTCCAAACAAAAACTTTCAAATAAGCTAAAGTGTACGTAATGTTGAGTTACCAAACGGTCAACACTAATTTTATCTAACACTATTAAAAAATCAAAAGTTTTTCTCCAAAAATTTATTATTTTTCTATTTAACTAGAAAAAACTAAAAATAATTAAAAACAAAATAAACAAATACATAATTTATTTTATTTTTATAAATTATATTATTTTACAATAAAGGTAAATATAAATTATTTTATTTTTATAAATTTAATATTTTTAAATAAATTATATGTCTATTTTTATAATTTATTTTTTAAATAAAAATATAATTAAAATATATAAAAATAAAACAAATATATAAGTTATTTTATAAAATAAATAGATAATTTTATTAATATTATTAACAAACATAATATAACAATAAATAAATATTATCATTCATATTAACAATGTTAACATAAATTAATTGATTATAATATTAACAATGAAATAATATAATCAATTAATTTTTGTTTCTTTTTTATTTGTTATTTTTTTAATAATAACAGAAAATAATATAACAAGAAAAATTTAACACTATCAATTTAAATAATATTAACAATGTTGAGTTATATTCAATGTTAGCAGTTAATATTATAATCAATTAATTTATTTTTAATTTTCTTATTTTTCAGGAAAATATATTTTTTATTTATTAACTTAAAAATCTTTTTTTTTAGTTTAGGAATCTATATTTTTATTTATTTAATTAAAATCTAAAGAAAAAAAACAAATTTTTTAGAATAAAGCTAATTGAAGATAATTATATTTTTATTAATTTAATTTAATAAAATAATTTTATTTATAAAATATAATTTTTATTGTTAAATTACTTTTGTTTTTTTAAATTATTTTTTTTCTAGTTAAATAGAAAATAATAATTTTTGTACAAAAGTTTTTTTAGACGGGGTTAGATGAAATTAGCGTTGACCGTTAGTTAACTCAACATCATGCACATTTTAAATTATTTGAAAGTTTGTTTTGAAAATTATTTAATTGGAGGTTTGAACTGGAAAAAAACAAACAAGTTGGATGTTTAGGTTGGAAAAATATTTTGAACTGGATGTTTTTTTTGGTATTTTCTGTTTTAAAATATGAAATAAAGTAATAATGGTTTTGATTAAAAATTCTGTGAAAGTGCATGCACACACGTTGTAAAATCTGACACTAAACTCTGAAAACGTTGCGGCAGGAATAAAAAAAAAAGAGAATTAGGGTTTACTCACCTTATCTTTTGTTTAAATAGCCAAGCAAATTTGGAGAGCTGCATAGACTTAACACTTCTCTAATTTCGATAGAACAACACGGACATCTCTGGAGAAGCATCGAGCAACCACCCAAAGAAGGCGAACTAGATCTTCTCTTCTTTACTTAATCTTGTTCCTTGTAATCTCAAAATGATGAGTCGTGTGAAATATTGCTGGAAGACACACAATGATGAATTACCCGTTTAGATTTGTATTTTATTTTGATTGTTAAAATTGCAGTGATTCATATCGAATTGCAAATGAGTAATTAGTTTCGATTTTGTGGTTTGTTTCGATTTCATTGGTCTCCCTTTAGGGCTTGTGGACCAAATGGACCTAACCATCTGGATCACCAGTATGCTTGGAAAACTGAACAAATAAAAGGAGAATTTTCAGAAAAAAACATATATGAATGAAAAGTACCTGACAATATTTTGATTTTTCCAACATAAATTGACATAATGAAATATTAAACATTAGACTTTCACTGTAAACCCATATAATAGAAGAGAGTGGTAATTAAAATGAAAATAATTTTTTATGTAACAATTTTTAAATGATAATACTTTCAAAATTTCATAAAATAATTTGAAGATTGATTAGATTTGGGTAAGAACCATATATTTTGAAATTTAAGATATATAGATCTAGATCCAAAAAACTATTCAGGTTTGATTTACGAGTATCTAGATTCGGAAATGTAGAAACTAGCTAAAATAATTAAAAATAATAATATAAATTAAAAAACAAAAATTAATAATATTTTCAATTAAAGTTTTCAAAATTTTAAATGATATTTATTAGGATTATTCTGAAAAACCATACATTTTTATTTTCTTTACAAAGATACCACACAATATTTTAAATAATTTTATTTATCACACATCTATTTTAAAAAGAAAAATTATATTTGGAAGTATAGATTCATGAGATCCAGATATCCTAATTTTAAATTCAAAATATGTGGATCCAGATCCAAAAGGTTTGATACTATATCTTTCATATCGGATAACACCGGATCTCGGATCGTTTTTTCATTCCCTAAAGATGCTATATATTTATAAAATATTTTTCTTCGAAAAGTTTTGTATGAGTTTTAGATGGTTTTCTATATCAAACTTGGATTATTTTATCTTTAGATCTAAAAACTTATGAATCAGAACATAAACATCAAACAAAAAAAAATAACACATACGAGAGAAAATTTATAATATAATTTGAGAAAATTCAATGAAAAAGCAACAAAAAGCCATGAAATTATTTGAAAAATTAGAACAAAATCGAATGAATAGAAAAATTTTAAATTTTTTTTTGAGTAGTACATACCTTTTGTAAATAGTTTAACTGAATTCACGGTCTCTTCATCGATGAAAATAGAATTCTCACATAAATTTTCTTAAGATTTACTTTTGCAATGTTTGTTCTAAAACATTAAGGCGGAAATAAATACAAAAAGAATTGTGAGTTGGAACCCTTAATAGAACAAAAAAATAACCTAGATGACACTTAGGTTAAACATGTTAAACGATGTCGTTTAAAATATTTTATACGATGTCATTTGATTTGTTTTATTTTTTTAACTAAAACATATTAAACTTCATCAAATAAAATATATATTATACGACATCGTTTAACATGTTTCAATCTTTTTACATATTCTAGATCAATTTTTGGTTCTATTACGACATCATATTTGCTTATCGTTTAACATGTTTCAATCTTTATGACAACATATTTGTTTCGATTTCTCAAATTTCATTTTTATTGCCACATTAGAGTTGATAAATTTTCTTTTAATTTTATAATTTTATAATTCATTGAGTGTGTAAGTTACACTAGAGTTGTTAAAAATGCATTTGCTACATTTCTGAACTTATTTTTAACAAATTAGTTTTAACCATTTTCCAGTGGATTTTTCACTAGAATGATCGAAGTTTGGACACGATGGAATTGTTGCTGCAAATTACTACTATAGATTAATACGGTTAATCGAGAAGATCTCAATCTCTACTACATATTAATATGATTTATTCAAATCAAACTCCCATGAAAATTAAATATCTATCAGCTAAATGAATTTTGAAATCATTTCATGATGTCTATATGCATGCACTTGCACATATGTTTTGATTCAAAACATTACTTTATTTAAATCCTTTAACAAAAAAAACATTAATTGATTTCATACTATAAATTTAAGATATTTTTCTTATCAATAAAAATTTTCATTCGTTGACAAAAAAAACTCCATTCAATAAGATTAATTAAATATTCCTTTAAACACCCAATTTTGAATGTTTCAAAGCTTATATTCTGTTAAATTTATTTAATTTTTAATTCAAAATTAGAAACATAAATATCTGTGAAACATAAAAAATATATATCTAAAATATCTAAAACATATGAAGAATGGATCGAATATATACTATTTAAAATATTCAACAACTTAATAATGTTTAAATTAAAATGTTGATCTATAGGAAGATATTAATTAGTTGAAGGAAATGAAGAACGTAAGTAATTTATTTACTCATGTGAGAGGAAGGAACCCTAGCACTTCTTGGTATGCGACTTTTATGAGATAACTTTGATTAGATACATAAACTCATGTTAATATAATTACTCCCTCCGTTTCAAATTAGTTGTCGTTTAAGATTGTTTCACACATATTAAGAAAACATTTAATTTTTTAGTTTTACCGCTAATTAATGTTTATTTGATATTATTTCATTGGTCAAGACATTAAAACAAGAGGGACAAAGTTGGAAATCTTATCAAACATATGCATTGAAAACATAAAGTCTAGAACAAGTTTTAAAGTCTAGAACGACAACTAATATGAAATGGAGGGAGTACATATTTACATATAATGGATGATTATCCTTCCCATTAAATATAATAGATGATTGTCCCTCCCCTAAAAGTTACATATGTGTTTCGATTTTAATCTTGACTGCCATATTGTTAATAAGTTTTTTTTTGTTTTTTTGATAATTCATGTAGTAAGTTACACTCGAGTCATTAAAAGTGCATTTGCTATGTTTCTCTTGTTGGAACTTAATTTCGACATAGTGGTTTTGACAAATTTTCTGATAGATTCAGAATAACTGGATATTGGGTATGATGAAATCATTACATGTGGTGTTTTGGAATGTAAAAAATGTTTGAATAGAAAATGAAAGTCAAAGTGGTTAGCTTAAAAAGTTTTAAAAAGTTTGAAACATTCTCTAAGGGTCAGATATCCCTCTTTGAAAGTTAAAGAAGATACCCATCGACAAAATATGATGAGCTCGTGTCGTGCCGAAGCGTGGTAGATGGGTTTTGAGATTTGAGATTTGAGATTTGAGTAATTGGCTTACATCTCAAATAATTTTTCTTATTGGTCCAAATTATTTTAAGTTGTATTTGATTAATCTAAATTGTATCTTTTTAGGGGGCATAGCATAGTATATCAGTTATTTGGATACGTTTAAATTTTAGAGAAATTTAAGGGTTACTGAATTATTATTACAATCTAGTGGGTGATAAGTAGATATTTCAGATTATTGGAGAAGGTAAACCAAAATAGATTAAAAATTTGTAAAAATAAAAAATTGCTTTTAGAATAACATGACACCACCTAATCGATCGGCTTATTAAGGATAGTTGGTTTTGGGCTCATACAAAGAATGGGGAATATTCAGTCAAGAGTGGGAATTGGTTTGTTTCTAGGAACACTCTGGGGCTGGAAGCTATCCCTAAAACAACGAAGGCTCTGAAAAAGCTTAAGTCCAGAGTGTGGTCTCTCCAGACTGTACCTAAGATTCAGGTTTTTGTGTGGCGTGCACTCTCAGGTGCCTTAGAGCGGTTTCAGAGGGCTTAGTAACACATGGTATCAACACAGATTTGAAGTGTAGAATTTGCTCAAATGCCTTTGAATCGATTGCTCATGTGTTGTTTTATGTACTCCGGCGTGGAAAGTCTCGAAGCTTGTGAACATATCGATACCTCAACTGGGGTTTTTTGAAAATATGAATATATTTTTGATTTGATCGATAGTACTAAGGTCCCAACTCCTTTGCGTTTGGCTATTCCTTGGCTTCTATGGGAAATTTGGAAAAATAGGAATGTTTTTCTATTTGAAAATAAGCAAGAGGATTTGAACTCATTAGTGGCTTTTGCGATGGAGGAAGCTGAATTTTGGTAGAGAGTTAAAGAAAAGGAGAAGTCGACGATACAGCCCAGGTCTGTTCCGTTCTCAGGTTTGACATCACATTGGACACGACCAGAGAATGTTTTTTAAAATGTAATGTGGCGACCTCATGGGTAAATGAATCTTCGATGGTTTGAGCTGCTTGGATTGTTAGGGATGGTTATGGCAATGTGGTTTTTCATGCCTGTTATGCCTTTGTGGCGTCTTCTTCACATTTAGAAGCAGAGTTACGGACCATTGAATGGTCGTTACGGAGCTTATTGGATTTACGGCTCCAGGATGTAGAACTGTGGTCTGATAATTCTATAGCTTTGTCAATAATTAAGGAGGCACATAAGTGGCCTAGATTTCGATCACACATAGACGACATCTGGCAATTATCAAGGTTTATTCGGCACCTCCGGTGGTGTTTCTCACATTTCAAAGCAAACTCAGTGGCGCGAGATATTGCGAAGAGTGTGACTAGGGATGGTCGACTAAGATCATACCTTTCGATTGGTGAACCGGATTGGTTGCATTCACGTATTATGGAAGATAGTAGGCATCGACTTGAGCGTTGTAAAAATTTTATAAGACTTTACTTAATTTTCTTTCAAAGATTGGTTTGAACATGTTAATGTTTTGAGTTTTCTTATATTATCTCTCATAACATGGATATTCATATGCCCTTTTAAAGTTTGGAGTTGTCATTCAAGTTTCTAGAAGCTTCCGTGAGTATTCTTATTGAACACTGATTTGTAACCATCTAAATGCATGTTTTATTTTTTCCTTTTTGTAATTATAAAACTGAAAAATATCAAATTAAGCAATGTATTTTAAAATTTATGTACATTTTTTAACTAATCCTTAGTGATTGTTTTAATTATATATCATAATAGTTTTGATTTTATTTATACAAAATTTAATCCATAATTTATAAAAAAAAGCTCTATAAAAACATTTTTTTTGTCATACGTTCAATTATAAATTCATAAATTAGAATAATAGTTATTTATTTATTTGAGTGTAAACATTTTTTAAACTATATAACTAAATCTAATAAGACAAACAATATTAAATTAGTTTTAGATCATTTTCTAAGGAAATGACTTTTCAAAATTATTATACTAAAGAATGGTAGATATTATGAGGATTACAGTGTAAAAACATAATAAATAAATCAAGTAAGCAATTTAAAACTAATTAAAACAATTACTGATGTGTCACCATTTTAGAATGTGAGTAGACGATGTGGTATCATGAGAAGAGAAGTTATTCTACTTTATATATATATTTGTTTCGTACGTTTTCAGGTTGTGAAGGTTATTTGTTTCATATGTTGGCAAAAACATATCACCCATTTTCCTTCAAGGGAAAGTCTTATCTTTTTAAAAGATTGAATTTACAAAGTGTTGCTTTGGTTAATAAAATGTATCATAACAATGATTAAGTCAACATTCAATGTACAGTAAAATGAAGTATATTAGTGTTTGCAGTCACGTGACAATATATTTCATTGTATATCAATGTAGTATTACTTACTATTTTATAGTTAATGTGTCGGATGCTCGACTAAATTATCGCAATTTCAATCTATAATGAGTTTAAATGGTGTATGTGGCTTAAGCTATAGCTGTATATAGTCACATATTTTCTAACAGTTAAAAAGATAATGGTAAGAAATTGATTATAATAAGAGATGATGATTTTAATTATAAATCCGGTGATAATATTTCTTATTCATTCAGCGAATGTAATGAATATTTAAAAGTGTACTAATAACCTATATAGCAACATGTCCCAATCATTTTTGAAAATGATCACCGCAAAAAAATTTCATCCCTGAACTTTAGAACTTCATATCAATTCATCTATATTAAAAATCCAATGCTTATAATAGTAACTCAGACTTCTACCGAAGTTTTTATATAGAACATTCTTTTAATTTAACAATATGATCAACGTGTGTGGACTGTGGACTGCTAAGAAAAATTATTTTGACCGGACCACACTACAGTCACTTGTCGATAAATCATTCATAGCACAATGCGCTCATTTCATTATTAATTTTTTTTTTTGTCAAAATCTTCATTCATAATAGTTAAACAACCAAATCAGCAGAGTTTTCAAATGCAGCTAGGACACTTTCGCTAAGCCATATGACTGACAAATTGTTAAAGAAGAACCTTCCTTGAAGTTGCAGAAGTAGATTAAAGTTTCATATATTTCTGCCCAAATGGAGCACATTCTTTGTTTTTATTACTAATGGTTATTGACTTTGTGGTTGGATTTTTAACAAATAAGTTGGAAGTTTACAATACGATTTGGATGTGATGGTTAACATAACTAAAACATCTTAAACTTTATTATATAGTAAAATATAAACTTTGGTATCATATGACTCAAGAACCCACCAAGCACCAATATGACTTACTAAGTCATCCAAGAAGAAATAATCCAACATTTCTTGTTTTTTTCTCTCTAAGCCTCTTGAAGAGAGGGGTAATCTTTTGGCAGCCTCATTTTGGACTTGCTCGTGCTTTGCAGCCACCGACATGAAGAAGATTTAGTGAAGGATGTATGCAAACATCTATTTGATCGGCTGAAAGTTGCATGGATGCTTCCTATCCTCAATATTACACCTTCCACTTGCTCAAGGATGGATGATTGAGAGCAATTTGATTTCAGTTTGATAGCTCTAGGATATATTTATACATAATCAATTTTATTGGCTGGTTTGTGGCAGCTTCTTTTTAGTCAGTTTGAGAGTACCTATTTACATATTGCTTTTGTTTTCAATACTATGTCTTTGTCTCCCTGTCTTTTTTTGCTGAGATTCTATTCATGATTAATCACTCCTTTCTTATGGTTATAGATGTCTAGTGAACAAAGTTTACATTCTATTCATGTAGAAACTGTTTACTAATAAAAAAAATCTCTAACTTTGTTCAGTTTCAACAACTGTGAACTTCGCTCAATGGTCATCATGGACCAATGGTAAGCAAAAGATTTACAATGAGGTTTGAGTCTTGACAGAATAGAAATAAGATTTGAGAGTGTGTTGGAGAGAGCACATGTTTCTAAGATAAAATTTTTTGGGTGTGTAGGAAGCTGGGGGGACTGATCATGCCGAGACCACAAACTATGTCCTGGGAAGGTTCCTCAAGGACTTGATCTTCCAAGTGGCTAATTGGCTCAAGAGTAAGAGAGATCAAATGTTTCCAAGATAAGATTTGTGTATATTTATACAAACATATATACACAAATCATATATATGTTAATTGACATGTTAACTAATCCTTATTGATTGTTTTAAATTATATAGCATAATTCCATAATTTATAAACACGAAACTCTATAATTTTTTTATCATAAGTTCAATTATAATATGAAGAAAAAATCATAAATTAGAATAATAATTATTAATACTTTGATTTTTTTTTTGAATATAAATATTTTTCTAAACTATATAAAATATCTAATAGGACTAAACTATTAAATTAGAGAGAATAATAATTATTAATACTTTGATTTATTTATTTGAAGGCATATATTTTTTAAACTATATAAATAAATCTAATAAGGCTAAAACTATTAACTTAGAGTTTTTAAGATTATTTTCTTAGGAGATGACTTTTCAAATTCTTTTCAAAATAATTATATTAAAGAATAATAGTTATTATGAGAATTAAAGTGTAAATAACATAATAAATTAATAAATAAAGTAAGTAACTTTAAACTAATAAAAATAATTGTTTATGTGTCATATTATTAGAGTTTGAAAAACTGAGGTGGCATTATGAGAAGGGAATATAATTCCCAAAGTTAAAAAAAAAAAAAAAGAATAACATGACACTACATCTTATTCTTCAACAAAACTGATATCAAGATCTTTGTATCCTCCTTTGAAAGCTTTTCCAACAACAACAACACATATTAATTCCTTTCACCGAACCTTGCTATGAGGAACTGCAAATTTTCTTATTGAACCTACTGGAGTCAACAAATAGACGTGTTTGTAAAACGGAAAATATATTAAATTTCAAAATTCTCTGAAATATTATCATTAGATGAAGTGATTTTCTACCCATACATTTTAACTATAAATTGTTATTCAAATAATCTAAAATTACTTTTTATATAGTTTTATTGCAAAATCTCAAATTTCCAATAATACGTGATTTCATAACATTTTTACAAACATTCAATGGAATAACATTAAATTAAGATTGTTTTTTTTTTAAAATGCTAGATTCAGTAAGTCAAGATTTTAATGTATTTTAGAAAATCACCAATCCAATAAAGAGAGATTGTAGTTTTTTTTTAATTATACCAAATCGATGATCCAATTTACCCCTAAGATTTGTAACGACCAAAATCTCAATTCACGACAATTAAACTTGATAATTAATTCTCATAAATTTTGTTATTAACATGAGATTCTACTCACTATTGCTCCAAACAAACGTTGAATGCTTAGGCTATAAAGTCATGGTCATTGGCTTCTCAGTTTTGACATCAAACACAACAACAAAAAATCTTCTTCCTCTTCTTGTTTTCTTTTGTTTATGAGAGCGCAACATATAAGTTCGTTAACGATCGTGCGATTATATCTTGTGATTCTGATTGTATAACACACTGTCTCATTGTGTGGAGCGTCTCATCTCCACACAAATCATTCTTCGTTTTTAGAAAAAATGATTGTGGTTATTATGTTTTTATTCTGTTTTATCATTATCAATAACAATTAATCAGTTTATGTCGTAAAAATCAAGCTTATACATTTTTTTCATTATGACGTGGATAATAATAACTAAGTATGTGGGTTTTGCGTTTCAGTGTAAGAATGGACACATGGCTTGTTCTTCTTGTTGTATTAACCTGGGGAACTAATATCCTAGTGCACGATGCCCATTGATAATCACCGATGCAGAATAGTGGAGAAAGTTGTCGAAACAATAACTGTCCCCATGCTCAATGCCAAACGTGGTTGCACCGAGAAGTTCCCTTATGGCAAAGAACTAGCTCATAAGAAGAAATGTGGTTTTAGCTATGTTCTACTGTCCTGCAGCAAACAGAAACTACAACAGCTTGTACAAAGATCACTATACAGTCACTCCAATGCTAACCACAAGAACAGAATGAAAAGTTTATTTCTCAACCATGGCTTACATTTATTTTCAATGTGTTCTTGTGGTTCACTTTGTAGTGACTATAGAGATCTTTGTGCAAGCCGTGGTAGTTACATTTTGGTGCAAGACAGTAGCACCGAGCAAAACCGCATTTCTTCTCATGGGCTACTTCTTTGCCATAAGAGACATTTTCGGTGCCTTATTTTTGTACAGCAAGAAGAACATGCTATATGTCCATTCCAACACTGAAACGCAAAACCTACAAAATTATTTATTACAATTACCCAAGTTATGATGAGAAAATAAACATAGCAAATGCATTTCTAAATTACTTTAGTGTAACTTTTTTGTTTTTGTTTTTTGATAACATACTAAAGTGTAACTTATCGACTCAATGAATTAAATTTGACCAATCGATAAAAGGTACAAATCTATACTGGTAATTCATCCATTAGGTGTCTTCAGAGTAATATTTCAAGATCTTTTGATTTGTGTGGATCTTCTGACTAAAAAACATTATTAGTTTATTTCATACTATAACTGTAAGATATTTTTCTATTCTAAAATATTTCAAACAAAATTTCATACATTTTTGATATTTTTGATATTTACTTTTGTTTCAAACATATTTATGTTTTAAATTAGTTTTACATGTAAAATATATAAATTCAACAAAATATAAATTTTAATAAATTTAACAATTCTTTTGTGTCAACCAGAGCCATGGGAAATTTTTGAGATTGCCTCTACAAAACTGGCATTCATGATTTAAATTATTATGGAAACCTTCACCTGGATTAATAATAGGTGCAATTATCCTATTGTAAAAAGAACTTGTTTATAAGTTGAGTTTGGTGGATTCTTAGAATATTTTTTTTCAAAAATAAATACTACTTTCCAAAAAACAAATTACTATCTAAGAAGCTTAGGTCGCAAGTAAAAGGGGGTTGGGTTTAACTATCCAGGTTTATATAACTTGTTTTCGTTTCCTATTTTCTTAAGTGTTTATGATTCCTATAACAAATAAAATTCAAATATACTTTTGAAATCTACAACCACCTAAGATATATTATTCTATTTTAATATCAGTTACTCTTGATAAGTTTTATAATGAAAAATTATAAATCTTATGATACACATTAAACAAAAATAAAGTGATTCGTAAACTTTTGGTTATCTAATCTTTATCTGAATATATATTGTTGTTAAAGGGTAATCCGATTAAAATTAAAAAGAGAGCGTTTAAACAATCTTTAAGGAAACCAATACAGGGGCATTGATGGGGAAGAGCAAGTAGAACATTTGCACAAGGCCTAAAAATTTTGGGTCAATTTTAGGGTCCAAATTAAAAAAATTTAATGCCCAAATTAAAAACAAAATTGTATAGAAAAATGACCAAAATTTTGTTGTTGGCATATGGCCTCTAAATTTATTGGACTGCTCCTGAACCAATATTGAACTTAACCAAACTTTAAACTAAAAAGGTACATCTGTGATCTTCAGTGCGAGATAGTGATGGGGGAGATGGAGGACCGATCGGAGACCAGAAAAACAGAGTGGGATTAGCCACCAGCAAACCATAGCTGAAGGAGCTTGCTTGCCACCATAGGTTTGACGTGCCGAATTTATGATAGCTTTTTCGGAATAGCCTATCAATTTTTGACTTAATGGTAGAGATAGAGACGCTGAGAGGGCTAGACTAGTGGCACCAACTGTTGCGTTCATTCCATAGCTCATACATCACTAATTTTTTTATAACCTGGAAGTTCAAGTCTACACTTTAATCTCTATGGGCCCGGAGTTAGCATTTAAT
Source organism: Cardamine occulta (assembly GCA_028015245.1). Taxonomy (NCBI): domain Eukaryota; kingdom Viridiplantae; phylum Streptophyta; class Magnoliopsida; order Brassicales; family Brassicaceae; genus Cardamine; species Cardamine occulta. The sequence continues at coordinate 14,891,260 of CM051368.1, read as the reverse complement.
CCATTTCCTTTGGAAGTGTCTCTTCTCCAAGGGAATTGAACTAGGGGCACAGTGGAACAAACTCCAAGTGCTTGAAATTAAAAATTTTAAACTCTTTTATTGGAGTTTGAAGAGGAAGAAGAAGGAGAATTACCAGTTTAAATTAGGTTTATTTCTTTTAATCCAGTTAACATTTGTTTTGTTAACAATAAACCAATTAAAACTAAGTCATATGTGTTATAAGGTTACAAACTATGATTTTTGTGTGGAATTAAATTGAGGATAGTGTACGATAGTTATGATAGAGAAATATATCACCAGCCCAAAAAAAAAAGGAGGAAGACATAGTTAACTCCTGCTCTGTTTTTGCTTCTTTTATTAGCTCTAAATCTAATCTTCGACTCTAGTGGCATTTTATTGTAAAAACTAAAATGATCATTTTTTTGTTGCAATTAAATTTCACATTTTAACAAAAAATAATTTAGTATGATCTGAAAAAAAAAACGACTTTTAAGTCTCCGAACTCTCAAAGATTATGATCTTGAGTCTTTGTTATGTCTATGTATGCATTGGTTCGAGTCGATCTCCAAACGAGTAGGAGAGATGATATGTAACTCAAAACTCATAAATTGAAGCCTTACAGATGCTAATTTCATTTGCATCAAAGGAGATGAATAGGATTCTGAAAATAAGCGTCCAATTTCCAAACTCTTGAGAAGGCTACATGTTAATTTCTTAGTTCTTTACGTTGAAGATAGAGATTTGCATCCGAAAAAGATGATGCTGGTCAAGAAGAGTAATGATCATATCCATTTTAAGTCGTTTTACCTACTTAAATGTTTTCACTATATATTTAAAGTTCTTTTAACTTTTCTTTTTTTTTTGTATTTATCGTTGGATGCTTTAAAGTAGTTGGTATTTATGGTTTGTTGGATGTTAAATCTTTAGTTATTTAATATGTTGATTTGGTTTTTCTTATTAATTTTTTATTAGAGTTTACATTTAATTATAAGAATCTAATACTAATTAATAATCATTCCCCAATATTAAATTTAGCAAAATTACTGTGATAAAAATGTACTCACAAGATTTTAAAATATTTCTCGAAGTTTTCTTTTATGTATTAAAATATTTTCCATCTTCTACGTTTACATTAAAATTCCAAATTGATGGTTGGAATCACTATTTTATTGTTTTTGGTTTATGGATCACTATTTCGTCAATATCCCTTAGAATAATATATAGATATTTTTTGGTTGAGTAACAACTACAATATCCAGATATGGTGTAGCTAGTAAGAATAGGATTGGGTAACTCATGCCAAAACGAACATGTGTAGCCGTGGATTCCAATTACAAAATATATAGACAATGCTTAAGAAAACAAACAGAAACATAACTAACGGTTGAGAAAGAAACGTTTCATTGTATTATTATGTTTAGCTTTGTAGTGATTGTACATATCCTTGTGCAAGCCGAGGTAGCTGCAGTTTGGCGCAGGACAGTAGCAACAAGCGAAACCGCATACCTTCTCATGGGCAACTTCTTTGCCATAAGAGAATTTTCTTGTGCACCCATGCTTTGCGTATCGACATGGGATGGTGACTGCTTCAAGAATGTTTTCAATCACTCGGCATCGGTAGTTACCAATAGGCAACGTGCTGAAAGGACATTTTTGGCTCATTTTAGTACAGCAGGAAGAACATGCTATATGTCCATTCCCACACTGAAACAAAAATCACACAGATTTAGTTTATTTTAACTACCCAAGCTATAATGAAAAAAAAAAAAGAAACATAGCAAATGCATTTCTAACTACTTTAGTGTAACTTTTTTTTATAACATTCATAGTGTAGTGTAACTTATCAACTTAATGAATTAAATTTGAACAATCGAAACAAAAACACAAATCTAAACAGGTAATTTATCCATTATGTGTCTTCAAGCCATATTTCACATGACTGGTTTCATGAGATTCGATCAAAAGGAAAAACTGTTCTATACGAATCAATGTAATTTGAGAAATCAAAACAAAATACAATTCTAAACTGTGAAGTTCGTGATAGCATATGACTTGAGCAATATCTCATATGCGATTATAAGAAGCAAGATAAAACAAACAAAAAAACAAAAAGAAGAAGAGAAGATCGATCACCTGAAAAATAGGAACTGAGAGTGGGTCACAGCATACAGGACAGCCGAGAAGATCTAACTCGGACAGGGTCCCGGATCGTATAACCTCATCTCCTCCATTATTCACGCCTTCTTTTCTTATAACCATGGAGGTTAAAAGTCGTCGCCTCTTTGTGCCGCTGCTCGAGGCTTCTCCGGAGATGTTTTTGTCGTTCACCATGTCTAGCTATGAAATTACAGAGGTGTTTGCTAAGTATATATATATGAAGCTCTTCAGATTCGTTTGGCTATTTAAGCATAAGATCAGTAAACCCTAATCTCTTTTTCCCGCCGCTACCTTTTCGTTAGATTTTGTCTAAATGCATGCACTTGGGCGGGTCTTTTGAATAAAAACATTATTAATTTATTTCATACTATAAATGTAAAGATATTTTTCTAATCTAAAATATTTCATTGGATACTTTCATCTTTCAAACAAAATTTCCCATATATTAGATGTTTCTTTTTGTTTCAAAGATATTTATGTTTTTGGGTTTCAATGTAAAAGTAAATAAATTCAACAAATTATAATTTTTAATAAATTTAACAATTTTTTTTTTTAATAAAATGGAAATATTTTTCAAAAGATGCTTGAGTTATATTGTGCATAACTAGATTTTAGTCTTATGCAAAAAAAAAAATTAAAAGCATAGAAGTAACCAAAGCCGATGTAAACAACTAGCGTAATTTCATGGTTACGGTGTGAAAAGTTACAACGATAAATTAATTAAAATCCAATGAGTAAGAGAATATGACCACAGTAATAGTTAACCCTCCGAGAGACCTTATCGTAGTCCGCAAGAACAGTTCTGGGAAACCAGCAATCGTAAATCAGACTCCGACCAGAAGTGGATAGGAAAATAAATCAAACGATAATCCACGCTTAAGGGAGAGGAGGATAACTGAAATTGCCAGCCCAAAGCAGTCCACGGTCCTAGCCCTTTAGCCATCCCGGCGAAGATGAGCAATCAGAAGAAACGGAAGATGGGACGAGAGCCACATCCGAGGAGGTACTTGCCTGCCACTCCCACTAATCGACGAAATGCTAGAGCATGTCCTCAAGCTCACACACACAATGCTGAGGAAAGAGAATGGGCCGTACGAAACCTCCATCTCCGAGCAAACATCTAAGACCCAACAAGGCTGAGACCAGATCCGAAATAATGTCGCCATGAAGCTACACGCCTTCGCCAGATAACAATTCTTTTGTGTCATCTAGAGTCATGAGAAACTTTTGAGATTGCCTCTACAAAGCTGGCACTCATGATTTAACTTATCATGGAACCTTCACCTGGATTAGTAACACGTGCAATGACCCTATTGCAAAAAAAAAGTTGATCTCATCCTTGTTGATAGGCCTGGGCATCCGGATCGGGTTATTCGGAAATCCGATAACCGATCCAAAAAAACCCGATCCGAATCCGATGAACATCACAATCGGAACAGATTCGGTGGTTTTTTTTGTAGAAATCGGTATTCAGTTTGTTCGGTTCGGTACTCGGATTCCGAACCAAACCGAACCTTTATGCCACCACAAGTCTTCCGGCGGCGGTTTGGTGGGGTTTACCGTCGGCGTTGCAGCGGTGCTTCGTTTGGGCGTTCGCGAAGCTCCGTCGTGGTTGTTGTTGAAGATCCGGAAGAGAGGTGGCAAGTCTCGGTCCGGTTTTAGGTCACCGGATCTGGACCGTTGGAGGCGGAGCAACGGTCACGACGTGGTGAGGTTTCCGGCGAAGTTGCAGAAGGCGTGTGAAGAAGATGAAGTTGGGTTACGTGGAGTTTGAGTTATTGGGCCTCATAGTGGATTATTGGGCCAGAGGGGTAATGTGTTGTTGTTGATTAAATTGAACGAGTTGGGTTATGTGAGTTAAGTGGTTTAGTAATTTAATTAGTTTGGTTATTTTTTAACCGAATAAACCGAATTTTAACCGAATAAACCGAATAAATTTCCAAGTTCGGTTCGATTCGGAACTAATAAAAACACTTAAAACCGAACCGAATAAACCGAGTTCCGAACCGAACCGAACCGAAATTTTATTCGGTTCAATTCGGCTAAGTTTACAAATTTGGAATAAACCGAAAATCCAATTAACCCGAACCGATTAAACCGAAAAAACCGAACGCCCACCCCTACTTGTTGACGATTCTTGGTTAGTCTTTTATCTGTATTCACTTAGAGTAAACTGGATTGTAGACAATAATTCTGATTTTTTCCAAGTCGTTCTATCATAATGAGTCGTACTGGTAACCATATCCATTTTCTTGTTGATGATTATGGCTCTCTTATTGATCAATCAATAATGAGAAATCAGGTTGTACATTCATCTACTTCACCACCTGATGTCGCTTCTTTTATTCATTTAAAGTGTTCTGAAACTTTGTCTTTCCAAATAACTAAAAACCCCCCCACGATCTATTGCCTGAGCCTCTTAGTGTATTTAATCTTAGAAAAAAACCCTAACTTTCTACACCTAGTACTTATATATTCTTTCTTCTTCGCTGAATCTAAATAATTGATGTGCATGTGTGCAAAAGTAGATTATTCGAGTGTGATGCTAAGGTGGTCAGTGAAAACATCTTCAATTCTAAGATTTGACCAGCTATCCATTTCGATGATTTCTTTTTTCCAATTTCAACCACTAACTTTTTAATAGCAAAACGGATACGATAGTCTGTCAAAATTCTTTTGGTATTTTCTTGAATAATTGTATACCAAATTAGTTACAATCTACTGTTAACACTTTTAAACAGAAGATCTAACTTATTGAATGTAAAATTAATCTATGTTGAGTTTACAAAATAATTATCTGAACTTTATCCGATTTAGTGAAAGCTTAATGACTTAAGCTTCCAAAATTATTCATTCGTACGCGTTAATTCTGATGACATCTCTATTTTGGATTCTCATATGTGACCCTTTTCTTCTCCTACCAGCTTCTCAACTTCAAAGCCTATCAACTTCCGGTGCTGGTATCGAGTTGTCTAACCTGATATTCATAAGAAGACATTATTATATGCAGGAATTTGTTGATATATTTTTTTCTTTTTATTTGATGAAAATTCTCGATATTTATTTTAAATATGGTGTATGACACAAACGCCGCTGGAGAAGTATAGAGCAGCCGCCAAAAGAACAACGACTTCTCTCAATTGTTGAAGAAGAAGTCGAGAATGAAGGAAAAGATGGGGTAGCACGATCGGGCCGGGGACATTGGGCAAGCTAGATCTTCTAGATTGTCCTATTTGCTGTTACGCACTCATTGTTCCTAACTGAGAGTGCGTGATAGCATATGGAGCAGTCGAGAAGATCAGTGTCACCCGGTCATACTACCCAATCCTTTTCTTTATTCTCGCCTTCTTCTAGCTATGAATTTACAAAGGTGTTAAGTCTATGAAACTTTCTAGAGGCACTTGGCTATTTATATAGAAGATAAAGTGATGTGATCATGCCAAGCAGCTTGAACCGGAGCAGCTTGTAGCCGAGGAAGCTAAGAAGAAATGGATTAGCTCAACAATAACGTTTGATCCGGGAATATTAAGAGGATCACTTCAACAATTCAAGACATCTTTGCAACATCTTCTCAACACTATCCAGGGCAGTTTAGTGTGTGCTAATCCAACCACCCTGGTTGTGATCCAATCCACCTAGACTTTTATCAAGAGAGGTAATCGGACTTATACTCTTTTTCCCTTGTTGAGTTTTTTCCAATGGGTTTACCAACAAGGTTTTTAATGAGGTAAGGCCCCGTTACTCTACCCCAACCTCTTGATAAAACCAGGCCCAAACTCTATCTTTTATTTCTATGATTTATTCAAATTTGTATTTATTTTTGTTGTGTTCCGAGGAGTGGTTTTTTGAGGTATGTCTTGATGACCACCTCCTCGTCTTCTCCTTCTTCCCCTTTATATTCTGATCCAAACTCTACTTTTAATCTTATCAAACATTTTATTCTCAAAATTCTTTCTTGTTTGATCGCCTTGTTCTATGGTGTAAAGGATCATCATCCACACCTTGACAAGTTTGAAATCATTGGATCGCTTCATAATCCTTTGACGTTTCACATCAATCCACCTCTTGTTCTTGCCGAGTTTGGTTTTCACCCACTCGTGGAACAAGCCCCGAGTGTTCAAAGGCTACTCATCACCTTTGGAATATCACTAATTCAATCTGATTCATCACCTTCACTCCATTTTCATCACTTCCACACTCATATCCGTTCACTCTACTCATCACAACCATTGGAGAACATTCAGGGGCGTTGATCCTCATCTAGGATCATATCAGAGGTGTTACAGCTATGAATTTACAGAGGTGTTAAGTCTATGAAACTTTCTAGAGGCAGTACTTGGCTATTTATATAGAAGATAAAGTGAGTAAACCCTATTTTCTTTTCTTCATATTCCCGCTGCAATGTTTTCTGAATTTAGGGGTTAGATTTTACAGCTCATAGATGCATGCACATGCATTTGTGATCTTTGACTAAAAATATTATTATAATATTTCATACTGTAAATGGAAGATATTTTTCTAATCTAAAATATTTGAATCTATACTTTCATCTTTCCAAAAAAATTTCATACATTTTAGATATTTTTGACATTTATTTTTGTTCCAAAAATAATTATGTTTTATACTTTGATCTTTCAAACATTTTAGATATTTTAGATAAACATTACTTTTTTTTCTTTTGTGTCACAAAAACAGATAAACAAATATTTATTTTATGTTAAAAATATATATATATATATATATATTTTTTACATGTTAAAATAAAACAAATCACAAAAATATGAATTTTAATAAATTTAACAATTCAAAATTGAGTGAGCTTATTGGAACATTTTCCATAATTACTAAAGAGGGCCCACTCTTTGCAAGCAGAATTAATGTGTGTTATACGTGTTTATGAAGTCGAGATGTCAATATATATTTGTGTCTTTTGGTTAGGATGTTCAAACATAGATGAATATATAGTACATGAAATTCCTAGGAGACTAGATATTGTAAATTAAAGTGCGGAAGAGATTAAAATAATAAAGCAATATGAAATGACACAAGATTTAATGAGTTATCGGTTGGTTCTCTTTCGAACCAACCACTAGTCCTCGACTGCAACAAGAGTTTAATAGATCACTTTAAAAAATACAAGATAGAGTGTTGTATTTGCAAGCCTCCTCCAGTTTATTAAAACCATCTATCTTGTACTTTTTAAAGTGATTTTATGACAAATACAATCCTCTAGCATGAGAGATTTTCAAAATATATTTAGTCAAAATATATTTAAAACCATATATTTAGTCAAAATATATTTATGAAAGATTTTCAAACCATTTTACCATCATTGCATGTGTAAGACAAATACAATCCTCTAGCATGTTTAGAATGGAGGAGGCTTTAATAAACTGGTCACATTGGCATAGCCAAAGGTCTTCCGGCTATTACTTGAATATTCAGAATTTTTTGGAGAAACAATGATGGTAAAATGGTTTGAAAATCTCTCATAAATATATTTTGACTAAATATATCGCATTTAAATTTGCATGATATAATACCTTCGAAATTCCAATAAACATGGTGAACGACACGAACGCCACTGGAGAAGCGTCGAGCAGCCGCCGAAAGAGGCAACGAGTTCCCTCCATTATTGAAGAAGAAGCCGAGAACGTTGGAGGAGATGAGGTGGCACGATCGGGGACGCTGTTCAAGCTCGATCTTCTCGATTGTTCCATTTGCTGTCACCCACTCACAATCTCTATCTTTCAGGTTTTGTTTCAATGCTCTTTCTTTCTGGTTGATTCAGAGTTTTGCCTTATATGGCTGTATTAGGAAGATGTTAATCACAAAGTTTATGTTGATTTTGGGTAAAACGTTGAGTTAGGAAGATGTTAATTTCAGAAGAGCTTTTGCTGATTATATATGAGACTTGATTTTTTTGGGATTACAACAGTGATTAGCTAGAAATGTTAATTTCATTACAGTGATTGGTTGATTCTGATTTTCGTAAAACTTTGTGGTTTAATTATTTTGGGTAAAACATTGCCATTGGGAAGATGATAACTATAGGAAATGAAGAATTTAGTCTTATACTAGCAGAGTTGTGAGAGGAACCATAGCTTTTGGTTGATCAAGGAAGTATATGAGAGACTTAGGATTACAGTGATTAGCTTAAAATTCATGTCTTTAAAGATGTTAATTTCATAACAGTCACTACTACATGTTACAACTTTGGTAATAATAACTAACTCTGTGGATTTTTTTTATCTCAGTGTGACAATGGACATATAGCTTGTTCGTCTTGTTGTACTAAAATGAGGCAAAAATGTCCTTCCTGCACTTTGCCCATTGGTCACTACCGAAGCTGAATAATGGAGAAAATCGTCAAAGCAATCATCGTCCCCTGCCCGAACGCAAAACATGGCTGCACCAAGAAGTTTTCTTATGGAAAAGAATTAATCCATGAGAAGAAATGCAGTTTCGCTCTGTGCTACTGTCCTGCACCAAACTGCAACTACATGGGCATATACAAGGATCTCTATAGTCATTACTATGCTAACCACAGAGACTCATGGAATCAATTCGGGCTTGGCTATTCCAATGGCGCATGGCTACGCATCAGTGAGAAGATTTTAGTCCTTCAATATGCCGATGGTCCATTGGTTGCGGTTCAGTGTTTCAAGGAACCACAAGGAGTGTATGTAACTGTGAACTGTACACTACAAGAAATCTACCGCGTAACTGACGGCAAATTCCGTCGGAAATCCGTCGGTTTCGGCAAAATCCATCGGATATCCGTCGGTTTTTTCTATCGCTTCTATCTCATCGGAAATAAAAATATCGTCGGAAATCCATCGGTTTTAAAGGCGTCGGTTTTCCGTCGGTTAAAAACCGACGGAACACCGACGGAGTTCTGATTCTTACAAACCGACAGATTTCTGACGGATTTCTGATATTTAACTACCGACGGATTTCCGACGGATACAAAACCGACGGATTTCCGACGGATACAAACCGACGGATTTCCGACGGAATTATTGAAATATTTTTAATTATAAAATCGAATATTTAAAAATAAATTTATTAATTTGTAAAATTTGTTTTATAATATAAATTAAATAATTAAAATCTAATATAAATTAAAATTAAAGAAATAATAATAATGCAATAATTAAAAATGAAATTCAATATTTCTAAAATAATTCAAATAAAAAAGGAAAAAATCTAAAACTACGAGGGCGGGAAGCGGGATAAGAATTCCGCCATTTGTTGCTGCAATAGCCGGTTATCCGCCTCCAATTTGCGGGATCTCTCGCGTTCCGCTTCTTGTTGGAGGCGATCCGCTTCTCGTTGGAGGCGATCCGCTTCTCGTTGGAGGCGATCCGCTTCTCGTTGGAGGCGATTCGCTTCTTGTTCTTCTGCGAGCTGTTGCAGCTGCATATTCATGGCTTCCATCTCAGCGTCTCGTTGTGCGAGCTGTGCGCTAATATCTGGAGAACCGCCGTAGAAACGCGAAGTTGCAGAAAAAGAGTCGTCGTCCGGAAGACCAAATACACGACCTTTTGTCTTCGGAGTACACTATGGTAAGAAACAAAAATTTTGTTAAAAATTAGAAATTACAAAAAAACGATATAAATATATATTTTACTTACCTCGTAGACGAATTCGTTAATCTTCTCGATTGGAAGATCGGTCATTGGAGGCGTTCCTTCGATGATTGGCTGAGAAAGGGGGATGTCTTCCTTCATCTTCTCATAATTGTCAATGATCTCCCGAGCCAGCGGATCTTGGATTTCATGGTTTTTCCTGCTGGTATGCGCATCCTTGAGCGATGTGATAGCGGAAGGTGGGACACCGTCTTGCCGAAACTACAAAAATGAAAATTTAGTAAACTATAAAATTATAAAACTTAAATAACAAAATTTTAATTAAATAAAAACTTACCAGTTGTTTGGCCCGTGTGACCAAACTAACCGCTCCTAGATTATGCGTCGCCTTGCCTTTTCCTTTGCGATCTTTGTTTCGGCACGCAGAATGAGTTGTGGAGCTTGTCTTGGTCGGTTCTTCACTCCAATAAGTGCATAACCCGCTCCATAGGCCCGGGTTGGAAAGCAGCTCCATTGGGACATCATTCTTGTGCCACTTCTCCTTCCACTCGTTCAGCTTCCACGAATACATTCTCACTGCTTTTTTATCGAAGCATCGTCTAACCGAGGCGGTCATGTGGCTGTCCCAAGTAAATTCTTGCTGAAAATCAAAAATTCAAATAAAATAAACTATATTAAATAAAAGTAAAAAAATTTAAAATATGAAGTACTTACCGCAAATTGGCGAAACCACAATTCCTGATCCGCCATCGGCATTTGGTTGTAAGTCGGGTACGGATGACGAAGCATTCCATTGAGCATCCGGTTAATGGACTTGGAAATCCCATTTCCGGAATCTCCAAACCTACAAAAGAAATTAGTGCAAATAATTTGAATTGTAACTAAAGTAATAATAGTAAATAAATATTAAAAATCTTAAAATTAACAAAAACTAACCATGTGTCTCTGCCTACGCAATCCGGATGGAGACGAGGCAATCTATCTCATCCTGGTTGAGCGACAAAGTCCTCGACGCTCATCTGCGATGGTGCAGTAGGTGAAGGCGTCGGCATAGGCAGTGTCTCCGGGATTTGTGTTTCCGGGATATGTGTCTCCGGTATAAGAGAACTCCTCGAAGCGGCAGTACCTCCCCGGCGACTACTACGTCCGCCGTGTCCTGAACGGACAAACCTACCGTAATCCCTAGAAAAATTAAAAAAATATCAAACATTATATGAAAAAATTAATAATAATAAATAATTTTCAAAAAAATATTTTACATTCATTATTATTCCAAAACAATTATAAATTTATAAAATAATGTATAATTGATGGAAGTACTTATAAATTACTAAAATCAACATTAATTTTTATTTATAAGTATTAATTCCAAAAAAATTTAAAATTTGTAAATCTTTGATTTATAAAAGAATGAATAATTCATGAATATAATTATAAATTACTATCATGATTAAAAATTATCAAAAAAATTGTCAATGATAATTTTCTAAAAATTATAATAACATACCAAAATTAAGAAAATATTAATGCATGAAAAAAATTATAAATATTTCAATTAATAAATAAATTAAGAAAACAAATAATTTCAATAAACATAACAATCCTAAATCTAACAATTACAAACCTAAATCTAACATTACAAACCAAAATCTAACAATTACAAACCTAAATCTAACAATTACAAACCTAAATCTAACATTACAAACCTAAATCTAACAATTCTAATTTTCTAAACAATCAATCTAACTAAAAACTTAAGAATCCATAATATAAACTTCAAAACTTACAAGTTTAGGGGATTGTTAGACATTTGGATGATATATCGACGGAAATCCGGAAGCTTGGAAGAGTTTTGGCGATTTTAGGAAAAAATTTTCAACTCTGCGAAAGTGAGGAGGAAGAAGACGAAGTCTGTATATATTACGATATTTCCGACGGATATATCTGTCGGAAATCCGTCAGTTTTAAAAAAATTAAATTAGACACGTTTTCGATAAGGTTTCGGAAAGGTTACCGCCTAATTTTTCGCGTATCCGTCGGAAATCCGTCGGATTCGCAAAAATTTAGGCATCGCGGGAAACGAAAAGAGTTTCGCGGTTACATTTTCATTATCCATCGGAAATCCGTCAGAAATTTTCAACGGATTTCCGACGGGTTTGTGGTTTTAGTGGTTATTTACGCACCGTTTCAGTAAACATATGTTTATAGTATTATAAATTCATGTTTGCAAACACAAATAACTTATAGAAATCTTTCATTTGACAAATTTCAAAAGTTTAGATGACTATTTCGTATTTGGTAAACTTGTACGTTAACTATATGTTTATCTATGAAACACTTTCGATCGAACCATGTCTAAAAACAAAATCTTTCAAAATATGTTATATATCACATAATTTAGTTTATTTTGTCAAAGTTTGTTCTTAACATTGTCTTGATGTACAAGAAATTACTATTTGACCATGTAAACCCCAAATTATCGAATTCCGGGAATCGACGTGTCTATAAAAATAAAATTTAAAATAACCCCGAAACCGTCGGATATCTGTCGGTTTCGGGGTTATTTTAAATTTAATTTTTATAGACACATGTAACCCTAAAACCGTCGGAAATCCATCGGTTTTTCCGACGGATTTCCAACGGGTTTGGGGTTTACATGGTCAAATAGTAATTTCTTGTACATTTTAAATTTTAAATTTTTTGAGTTGTTTAATGAGTTGTGTGGATTTGTTATTGTGTTTGTTTAGGGAATTTTTAATTTCTGGCAAAATCTTATTTTATTAAAATTTGTTAAAATATACAAAGCTGAAGTTGAGCTTATAAAATGCTCGGCAGCTGCGGTCTTCGAGGACCTATGGTTTACACCGTAATGTCAAAATTAATTAAAATACAAAATAACAAATTTACATCTTTCTGTAATGCGGGAAAATAATACAAACCACGTGTATAACTAATCTTCATTAGATGATGATGAAGATCCCTCAGATAGAATTGAGTCTGAATCCTCATAAAATTCACCTTGTTCTTCTTCTGAGTCGGAAAAAACTAAACCAAATTGTGTGAAATCAACAACAAGATCCAGAGCACAAGAAGGCTCAACTGGATCCATTGGAACAACTTTTGCTGGCTGTAAAGGATCGTGTTCTGCAACAACATAAATTCTTCCTCGCGGGGTCAGTTTAGTAACTGTGCGCCAAGGATCCGTCCGCCGTGTAATTCGAGGGTAACGAATATAGCACACCTAAAAAAACATATTAGTTTTGTAAGTATTATACCTAAATAAGGAATTGAGTATTAATTACACTAATATTAGTACCCTACCTGCTCAGCTTGTGATCCTAGAATGAATGGGTCATACGTTTCTAGTCTCCGACTTGAATTAACAGACGTAACACCAAATTGGTCTACATGAAGCCCACGATCGAATGTGGAATCATACCAATCATACTTGAAAACAATGCACCTCAAGTCTAACATTCCTCCGGGTACCGCGACTTCTAATATTTCACAGAAAACGCCGTAGTAAACATCATTACCAGATTTCACTGAAATACCAGAATCTGAAGTTTGCGTTGTCCTTCTCTCGTCATGAACCCTAAACCCATATCCACGACTGCAGTATCTAGGATAAGAAGTTGCAATGTAATTTGGACCATTAAAAAATTCCAATAACCATGTGGGAAATGTCTGTCCGCTTATTACTCCTTCAGAAACCTACAAAAATAAGTTGACAAATTAGTATTTCAAAATAATTTATTAAATGATTTAGTGTTTTTAAACACTTACGTAAAATTGCAACCAAGGCATAAATTCCTCCTCCTTATGGACTTGAAGCTCGTATTCTGTCTTATCCATATAGTACCCGCGTATTAATGCCATATAAATCGTGTACGAAAACCAAAATAGCTGACAAGTTAATAATAACATATAAAATAATCAATTATATATTAAATGACACAAAAGAATTTTTGTTTACCTTTCGTATTCCGTAATTTCTTCACAATTGGTTAGGATATACATATGCAAGTGTTTAAACTTCTCTTGAGATAATTTACGCCTTTTACCTTTGCCACTGACTCACCCAACTTGGGAAAATAACTCTGGAACAACGACGGGGTAAATCGCTCTCTCACCACGATCATCATGGCGACTAGGACGTCTACTCTTCGTACGAACTTCTGACGGGAAGTAATATTCAGCAAACTGTGAGGCCTCTTCGTTGATGCTCTGGGCGATAATAGATCACTCTACTCTACTCAAATTCTTAACCTTTTTCTTAAGATGAAACATATACCACTCAAATGGATACATCCAACGGTATTGAACCGGGCCTCCTAGTTCAGCTTCTCGTGGGAGGTGGATCGGAAGATGTTCCATCACATCAAAGAAAGATGGGGGAAATATCTTCTCCAAATTACAAAGGATCACCGGGATATTGGCCTGTAAATTTTGGATTCCCTCAACAGTAAGTGTTCTTGTGCATAAATCGCGAAAGAAAGCACCTACTCCTGTAATTGCTTGGTGGACGTCTTTATGGAGAAGATGAGCAAAAGCGAATGGAAGAAGCCTCTGCATCACAACGTGACAATCATGACTCTTCATTCCAGTAAACTTTCCTTCTCCATAATCGATGCGATTCGCAGATTAGCTGCAGATCCATCAGTGAAGTTAACATCGTCGTGAATCCAATCAAAAAATTCAGTTTTTTTTGCTACTTCTAACCGGTATAATGGAAATGGACATTGACCATTTGGGAGCACTTCAAGAAAACCTCGATCGCAATATACTGGCAAGTCTAATCTAGATTTCATATTGTCTTTCGTCTTCCCTTGAACGTTTAAGACTGTGTTCATGATGTTCTCAAAGAAGTTCTTCTCAACGTGCATGACATCAAGATTATGCCGCAATAAATGGTTCTTCCAGTAAGGCAAATCCCAAAATATGCTCTTCTTGTGCCAGCTATGAAATTCACTGACACCATAAATAGGTTCATGTCCATTACCCCCACAATAAGGAGTCGTCTCAGCATCAAAATCTCTCAACTGCTCCAATAAAGTTTCACCGTCTATCTCAGGCGGTGGACCATCAAAAACTTGCCTACCCTTCGTAAACATTGTTCTCGAACGACGATACGGATGATCACTCGGTAAAAATCTCCTATGACAATCAAACCAACAACTTTTTCTACCGTGCTTTAGTTGGAATGCATCTGTGTTGTCTTGGCAATACGGACACGATAATCTCCCATGTGTTGTCCATCCAGATAACATACCATATGCTGGGAAATCGCTTATGGTCCACATAAGCACCGCACGCATCTTAAAGTTTTGCTGGGTCGAAACATCGTACGCTTCCACACCATGCTCCCATAGCATTTGTAACTCATAGATCAATGGCTGGAGGAATATATCAAGTGATCTCTTCAGATGCTCTGGGCCGGGAACAAGAATCGATAGATATAAAAATTCTCTACGCATGCACAGAGATGGAGGCAAATTGTAAGGGGTTTCAATTACAAGCCATAACGAATACTTCCTTCCATGCTTCCCAAATGGGTTAAAACCATCTGTACATAACCCGAGGTACACATTCCTTCGCTCATACGCAAACTCTGGATACAATGATTGAAAATGTTTCCAAGCTTCTGCGTCTGAAGGATGTGTAATATCTCCATCTTGACGATGTTCTGCATGCCATCTCATTGGCTCTGCTGTGCGCTGAGAAGTATATAACCTCTTCAACCTCTCTGTTATTGGTAAATACCACATACGTTTATATGGAATTTGAATTCTGCCACTACTTTCCTGATACCGTGGTTTACGACAAAATCTACATCTTTTACGGTTTTCATCTTCTCTCCAACATAGCATACAGTTGTCGATGCACACATCTATTACCTTATACGGTAACCCGAGACCAGATACAAGTTTTTGTACCTCGTAGTATGATCCGGGTAAAAGATTATCTTCTGGCAATAAATCTTTCGCCCAATATGTTATCGCATCAACGCACTCCTTTGCCAAATTGTAATCCGTCTTAATCGTCATCAATCTACTTGCAGCTGATAAAGGCGAATGACCTTCTTTACACCCTTTATATAGTGGCTGCTTTGCAGCATCTAACATATCAAAAACATTTCTTGCTTCTACATTAGGTTCTTTGAACCTATATCTTTCTTCACCGCTAAACTCGACATTCTCTCTAAACGCATCATTCACCATCTGCACGCTCCCTACACCTACATCTACTTCCGTGCTATCTCCTAAACAATCTGAGACAGTTGGTTCACTAGTACTATCATACTCAACATTTGTTTCTCCATGTAAATACCATATCTTGTAACCCGGCGTAAACCCATTACTATACAAATGATGCCAAACTATCTCTATCGCAACATTACGAGAATTCCTACAAATTGAACATGGACATTTTAACTTACCTGATTTTTGAACACGTGGTTGCTTTCCCGCCACTTCCATGAACTCGTATATGCCTCGTGCATACTCCTCGTTCAAGTTGTTCGTCTCCGGATCCATTAATGGTTCGTCCATCCATGATCGAAAATATCTAGACATATTTTTCACTTTTTTTATAGAATTCGTATTAAGTAAACAAGAAATGAGAGAGAGATATGAAATTAAGATTGTTGTGTAATGGGATGGAGGAAGGGAGAAACATATATATAAACTCGTTTCCGTCGGATTTCTGTCGGAAATCCGTCGGCTTACAACGGTAAATTCAACGGATACATTAACGTTCATATTATCCGACATTTTTCCATAGGCCGTCGGAAATCCGTCAGAATATAACGGCATGGATATCCGTCGGATTTCCGTCAGAATAAAACGGCACAGATATCCATCGGAAATCCATCGGAATATAAATTTCCGTCGGAATATAACGGCTCCGATTTCCAATGGATTTCCGACGGATTCCCAGAATTTTATAATCTCGGGAATCCGTCGGTAAGCCGTCGGAAAATCCATCGGTTTTGCGGTAGATTTCTTGTAGTGGTATTGCACCTTCTGCTCCAGGAGTTGGAGAGTTCTCCTATGATCTCTCCTACACGATGGGAGATAATACTATGACATTTAGATCGTCAGAGATGAATAGAATTCGGAAAGTGAGTTTCCAAACTCCGGAGAAGGACTTCATGTTGAAGATGGAAATTTGCATACACAAGCTAAAAACAGATGAAGAAGAAGCTGATGAAGAAGATGTTGATGAAGAAGAGTAAGTATCATATCATATCCATTGTAGGTCGTTTTTCTGATGATGATGCCCTTCAATTACATTTCGGATGTATTCTCCAACCATCGCTAGCTATACTATTACTATAGGCTAGCTATACTATTACTATAGACTAGCTTATGTTCATTTAGGAATGGTTATTCAATCATTTTCTCATTCGAACTAGTATGGGCATGTAGAGAGGTCGAAGAGGATCCACATAAAAAAATATGTAGTTGAAAAAATATATCCATTTAAAATAGGGTCTATAATTTTAAAATAAAAGTTTTACAAATATTATATATATATATATATATTGGATATAGATATTATCTAATAATTTTTTTAACAATGTTTACAAATAGTTTAAGACAGCCCTGAGAAAAAAATTCATAGTTTCTCCAAATATCATATACAAAAAATAATGTGGAACGTTGAAAAGGTTCAAAAAATAATATAACATTAAGATGCAGGACGAGTCTTAATTATCAATCTGACTAGACATGATTGGTTGGCACTACACAACCAATCTGCATATTGGTTAGCTACACAATATACCATCAGGCATCACCCATGGTGATGTAATGTAGCCCAAAAAGCTCAAACATTTTCTATGGAGAATAATGTCTAAGGGTCTAGGTAGAAGACATGCCTTATTAGAAGAGGAATCACCAGAGATAGAACATGTGAAAAATGTTGTCAAGCTAAAGAATGGTCAGACTGAATTTATCTCAAGTAGACTAATTAGATTGTGGATCCTAGGATGAAAAAGATAAATTAATCGAAAAGCATTTGACCGCATAAGACAGATGAAAAAAATTAGACAAAATATTTTTCTATTTGGGCTAGAAAATGTGTCTTGTCAAATAACTAAATAGCCACGATCTATTTGCCTTGTACTGTATTTATTTACTCTAAGAAAAACTCTAAGGCCATGAATGGTTGCACAGTTTTTATTCGGTTTTAGTTTTTGGATTTTAGATTATAGTTTTAGATTTTGATGTTAGATTTTTGTTTCAAAAAACCAAAAATAGTGGTTTTTAGTTTTTGAGAGAAATAACGAAGATAAAGTAAAAAAAATAGATTTCCTAGATTGTAGGAGAACTAAAAATCCAAAATTTTGAATGGGTGATTTGAAAAAAATAGTTTTCCTTAATCTGAGGAAAACCAAATTTCTAAAATCTTGATTGGTGGTTTAATGAGTTTTTGAAAAACAAAAATCACTTTCAAAATCTACAACCATTCAAGGCCTAAGTTTTTACACTTATTTATATTTTTTCTTCTTTCTTCGATGATTCAAAAAAAAAAAAAAAAAAAACCCACTATACGTTGCATCTCGACGGCGGCTACACAGACCGACGCAGTGAATCTTTAGTGTTTGGGGACGCCATCTTCGACATGTTGACCTCGCCAGTATATATCTGTTCGGTCTCTTTTTTATTTGGTTCGATTGGGATGAAACTCAGTTCACTTCGGCACAAATAATATGACCATGTTCATTGAAACCATGTTTGGCATTTGGACATGGGACAATGATTGCTTGAACTTTGCTCATTGGTAACTGTCGATCCATAATAATGGTGAGAGTTGTCAAAGCAGTCATTGTCCAATATATATCGTTTTACTTAATGCATGTTTCTTTCTCTAAGAGCATCTCCAACGGAGACGGCAAAATTTGGTGGAAATTGAACAGGAAAAACCCAAATTTGGTGTTGCTCTGTTCATGACACCAAACAGCAAATTTGGCGTTTAGGACCAACTCCAACGGCGACGGCAAAACGGCAAACGGCAAATTTGGTTTTCGAAAAATCGAAACTTTTCAACAGTTCCGGATTTGGCAGATCTGATCAGAGCGGTGGTTAACTGAACCAAGAACAAGATCGGAAAACCATCGGCTGAGCAGAAGAGGAACCGGTGTGGCCGGAGAAATGTTTGATCGGAGAGAAGAAGAGAAACGGATTTTGATCGGAGAGAAGAAGAGAGAACTCGAGGGTTGATCGGAGAGAAGAAGAGGAAGACAAACAGAGGTTTGATCGGAGAGAAGAAGAGGAAGAGAAGAAGAGGATGGGAGGTTTGATCGGCGAAAGTGATGGCCGGAGGAACCATTCTCATCAAAGAAGATGATTGTCGGTTCACCGACAATGGTTTGATATATGTAAACCGATTTGGATTAATGTAATTAATGAGGGATTAATGTGTTATGGTTAAAACCGGTTAAAAGAGTGGTTTGAGATTAAACCAAGATTAAATATGGTTAAACCGGTTTATGATTGATTTAAAATTAAACAGAGATTAAACCGGTTAACCGTAAATGAGAGTAAACCGTAAATGAGAGTAAACCATATATTGTATCATTATGCACAATATGATCATAGAAGATGAACGTGATCTTGACGCACCAATTAAAGAACAAACCAAATTTCCAACTCCGGAAGTTGAGATGACGGGTGATGATGATGCTCGGTTTCAAGCATTTTTAGCTCGGCACCGAAAAATCAAAAACCGAGAAGCGCATATCGAACTTCGAAATGCATTGATTGAACATTTATGGTCTGTGTATAGTCAATCAGAAAATTAATATGTTGTTTTTATGTTTTAATATTTTTACTTCTCGATTGTAATCTTGATTTTAATTATCATATGTAATCGTATTTCTAATTAAGTAATAAAAAATTAGTTTTTTAATTATTAATCATAATGTTTAATTATATTAAAATTATTAAACCAAATCTTATATTTAATAATATAATAATAAAGGAATCTTAAGTTTAATAATATAATAATAAAGAATATTCTTTTTGGTGTGAGATTTGGTGTTGTGGGTTGGAGATGAAAAACACCAAACACCAAAACACCAAATTTGGTATGAAAGTCACATATTCTTTAAGCCTTCTCTATACTTTAGAATGGAATCCATAACATTATATGGTCGTTTTAGGATCGGTTATTTAATCATATTCTTATTGGATATATCTGAATTTTTTGTGGTAATTATTATTTTAAATTGTTAACGTATCAGTTTGCTAGTATATTAAGTATCAATTATCAATATTTAAATTTTAAAATGTATGTTTTTGGGAAAAAGGTCTTCTAAATCTAAATTGAAATGAATTTACTTTAAAATAATTGATATGTGTTTTGACCACTTCAATTTTCTGGTATGAAGTTTTCGACCATTTTGGTTAGAAAATTTCGACCATTTAATTGGTTAGCAATTTTTGACCATTTATTTTATTCAGTATTTTAATTTCGACCACTTTTTCACCTAAATTCATTTACGACAACCGATTTTCGACCAATTGGTCTTGGTCAAAAATGTATCAAAACTTGACGTTTAATTTGGACCAATTTTTAACTGAATTTATGGTTGAAGTTTGATAATTTTCTTGTAGTGATTCACATTAGTGGTGATCAAGCACAAGTAGTATTAAATAGTTAAGTTTCCTCTTCCTTATGTGGGGAAGATAAAAATGTCAGAAGAAGAACCAATGCTTATAGTCAGGGCTCATGAAGGACCAAATATGATTCTTTAAACTTGTTTCTCCTAGTCCTTGTTGCTCATGAGTTTGTTTTAGGCAAAAACATCATTTTCCCTTGGTTTAAATTTGTACTTTTATTTTTATAGCATTGAATTAACATTATCACAAAAGAAACACTAGACACCATATTTCTTGTTTATGCTTCAGACAGTAAATCAACTTTCTGATATATAAAAATTAAAAGCCATTTTGTTTTTCATCAAAACCAATTATTATACTATATATAATGTGTTTGGCTGATGATCTATGAATTTTTTTTCTGGGTTTATATGCTTTTCCTTGAAGATCTTTGCATTCATAAAAGACATTCGGTTTCAAATTTCTGGCTTTTTACTGAGATCTCTGATTTCATTCTAATCGCTTCTTTTCAGTGTGTAAGACAGTTCTCTAGCATTTTCAAACATTTTTAGGATGGAGGAAACTTTAATAAACTGGTCACATTGGCATATACCTATTGCTCGAACAATTAGCAATAGACTTTAAATTACATTTAGCAAACTTTATTTTGCTTCATAAGACATTCTCATCTGCAGAATCTCAGCGAATCACAATCTTTACACCTTCAAAATTCCTATAGACATGGTGAACGACACTAACGCCGCCGGAGAAGCATCAAGCAGCTGCGGAAAGAGGCAACAACGTCTCTCCATTGTTGAAAAAGAAGGCGAGACTGGTGGTACGATCAGGGACACTGTTTAGTTCCATTTTAACACTATGATATAGTATAAAATATCATATGATGCTTCTTTTCTAAGCTTTTCTTCGAAGTGATCCAAACATCCATTCCTCTATTAGTTTTAAAAAATGATCATAATTCTATTCAAACAAAATTTCAAACTTTTTTTGTTTTTGAAGTTTCAAACATCCATTACAATTCAAGATAACACATTTACAATTTTGTTAAGGGAAAATTGCCAAGCAAAAATGTCAAATTAATTGTTCAAACAAACAAAACTATAATAAGAAAATTATACTTTAGGTTCATGATATAATGATTGATTTAAGCAAGGATATTTGCTTGTTTAGAATCTGACTGCAATATGTTGGTAGTTGTAGCATTTGGTCTTGATTCTTTACGTAAATCGCATAGTATAGATGCAAGTTCTGCTAATAAGAAAGAGGAGGCTTGAATAAAACCAGCCACATTGGCATAGCTAAAGTTCTTCCAACTATTTCTCGAGCAATCAAATTGTTCTACATAAAATGGTATAACAACCTCTCTTAAATAATTTGGTCATATATATTACTTCCTTTCTTTCTATTTCTTTCTTTGAAATACATTAATTACTGCCAAAACTTTCTCTTACACAAAAAGACAAATGTAATTTTTGACGCAAAAATGCGATGCATATGAATCTAAATTACAAAACTTTAACCTGAAATTAGTGAAGAATCAATCAATCTCCGCCATGAGAACATTTAAAGCTTGATAGATTTATTCTTCAAAATTAGATATCGTTGTTGGAATTGGAATCTCACAGATATGCGGAGGAAACATAATTTCTAAAAATCTCAATTTGAAAACACGAAACATCTGATTCTATTTTGAAAACGTAATAGAATTTTTTTCTTTATTTGCAAAATTAGTAAGTTAATAATTTGGAAACGTATGAAGTATATGGTATTTTGGTAACTTAATAAAAATCTAATTAATTTTAGAAATATAAACCACTCATGTTAATGGTTTCTTCTTCGATAGCAAAGGACACAGTGAATCGGTGACTAGAGAAAGGGGGCTCAGATTGTACTAAGCAATAGGAGGTCCGGCTTGCCTTATATATATTCACATCTCCAAAACGTACATATTACTTTTAAAAAATTAAAAAATGTTTTCAGCGTTTTCACACATTTTGATTATGCATTTTTCGTTTTCATGCAACATAGGTTACTATGCACATTAAAATTTTTATAACCCATACTGTTGACCCAAAAAAAAAAAAAAAAAAAAAAAACATCATTGATTTGGAAAGTTATCTCAAAAAGCTTATTTACTGAACACATACTATGGAGTCTTATTTCATTTCGACATTCGTAGGTTCATTCATAATATAAATGAAAAGATTAAACTGATAAGAACAAATAAGAATATTATTTTTATTAAAGTAATTCAAATAAAAGTACAATTAATTTGACAAATATATATATATATATATATAAATATCTTATTATATAAACATTGGTTGCACTCACCAAATGTTGACACATGTCAAAATTATAATTAACGAGATTATGACACGTGTCAAATAAAATTTCAGATCTTACCACATGTTAAATTCATAATTATAATTATTAAAAAAATCAAATACAAAAAACCATATCTTAAGAAAAAAAAAGAAATCCAGTATTTATGGATTTATCTAATCAATAATTAAAATTAAAAAACAATTAAAACAAACCCTAAAAATAAAATAAAACATATCTTAAGGAAAAAAAAAGAAATCAATGATTTGTTAATTTATCTAATTAATAATTAAATTAAGAGAAAAGAAAATCCAGCCCCAAACAAAAAAAATCTACAGGAATTAAAAAAATAATTTATTTTAGAAAACAAAGTTAAAGTTCCTTTTATTATCAGTAAAAGAAATAGCCGACTGTTTTTAGTATAAAACAAACTTCACCCCTTTCTCTTCCACCACAACTCTTACAAACAAAAAAACACTAACGCACAAAGTTTTCTCTTTATTATGGCTATCTCAAAAAGTAATTTGACATTAGATCAATTAGATCGCAAGTGTGTTTATCGTAATATTCATGCTATAGTACGACTTCTTCGAAAGTGAGAATTCATAAACTTCAAAAAAGATAATGAACTCATAGGAATGAATTTACTATTACTTGATGAGAATGTTAGTCTCTTTGCTTGCTTACCATGCATTGTTCTTTAAAAAGTTTATTACAATTAATAATTATTCATTATATGTGTAACTATAATTTCTATTCTTCTACACATGTGATACAAGGAACTATGCATCATTCTCTTCTCAAAAAATTTGAAGATCAATTATGTGACGGAAATATTATTGAATTAGCAACTTTATTGTGCAAGATTACAATAAAAACTATAAAGTTTCATATCATAAGTTTCTGATGAGATTTACAGAGACAACAAAAATTACCAGTGTCAGACAACAAATTTGTCAAATACCCTAAGAAAAGTTTCATTTTCACAATTACGATGATTTAGTTAAATCTATAGATATGACAATTGATTTATATGGTAAGTTGATAATTATCTATTTTCTAATACAATTAACTATATGTGTGCTTTAAAATATGTTTAAACAATCGTATATATTAAACATATAGAAAAAACATATGTCCGTGCTAAGGCTACACATGCGCTAAGAAGAATTACTATCACTTTATTGCTAGAAGAGTAACATAGATGCATCCACTAATATTATTTTATACAGTGATATTTTTAACAATTCTTTAAAGTTTGATCATTTATTAATATTGGTTTTTACCTCGGTTGTTTTGCATTGTTAATAGTAGAATTGAAATACCTGCAACACTGTAGGCAAAACAAGCAGAACTGTTTGAAGACAAATATCGTGTGGTGGAAAATAACAACATTGTAAAACTCTGCACTCTTTGCCACATTTAAATTAACTAACATCAGTTAACAAAAAAATATTATGAGATATAAAAACTTTAAAAGAAAGGTGGATTAAAAAATGAGATCTATAATATTTGTATGTTATGGGCTTGCAAAGTATCAATAACTAAAAATTTAAAATTAAATTATTAACAACATGTTTTCATGAGATACAAAAAATATTGCTATATATTTTCAATTTTTTTACAATCATTGTAAAATTATAAATATAAAAAAATCACAAATATGTATAATCCAAAAATATAATATCAGTTATGTAGAAAAATTCATTACAAACAGTGTACTTTAAAAAACCTATATACATTTAAATAATATATAATTATATGGAAATAAAAAATCGTTAAAAAAACCCGTGCATCGCACGAGTCCTTATCTAGTATATATATAACTAAAGGTCTCCAAAAAATGTGTCGATAGCATTTTTTGCAGCGAGATATTTTGCAGTTTCTTTCTTGAGAGGGTGGTGTCCATGTCCAACCATATTATCTTCAATAAAGAAAAAAAAAGTTTTAGTTTCTTCCCAAGTGTCTTTGGTTGTCAATGTTAGTTTCTTCTTCTGACACATCTCATTGAGTTCTGTCATTGGATGTTTCTCCAATTTGTCTAAATGTATTATTGGCTCCAACAATGGTTTTACTACCTGTATATTTAGTTTCAACCACATAGATTCTTCGATTAGTCAATTACCTAAACCTACTAGATATTTATAACTTATTATGAAAGATATTATATATATATATAGTTACCTTCCATACGGTATCAGTGGAATTGCAGTCCATAAAGAGAGCTCCAATGGTAGACTCTACGATGTCTGCTAGAAATTTTGGAACTCTCAAAAGACCATGTGAATGTGGTAATGTTGGATCTTTTTCGATCGCTTTCATAAATTCCAGTACCTGCATATATTAGTTTTTCACATTTCATTAATTCACATTTACATTTATACATATATTAATCAAATACTAATTTTCTTCTTGGTAAACAAGACTTGTTGAAAGATAGCAGAATTCCTAAGAAAATTAAGAAGTTGTTTGTAGTTCTTAATTTTTCAGTTTTAATTCTATATCATATATTTTCTAAAACATCAAACTATATTTTAAGCATTCAGTGATCAAAAGAATTACTAAAACTCTTATCAATATTTTATAATTGTAAAAAATAAGAAAAAATAAATAAGTTAACAAAACACACAATAAAAGCACATTTAAGAAATTAATAATATATAGAACTTATAGATCCAAATTTGAGACTTCATCAAATGGTTTTGGTTTATCTACTAAACCAAAAAAATATAACAGCATGAAATGTTTCAAAAAAAAAACACAGTTATAATTGTAGGTTAAAAAGATAGCTTAGATGATTTATTCGTTGGACTATGAGTACCTATTTTTAATTAATAAATTAAAATTGAAAACAAATAAGAAAAAGTAAAATATAAGCAAAACCGAAGTTAAAAAAACGATTAAATTGGTTTTTATGTATGTATTTTATAGTTTAATAATTAATTAGTTATTTTTTTAATAAAATCGATTTAAAAAAAAAACAAATTATGGATGCAAAACTCTGTATGTTTACGCGGTTATAAACCTAGCTACGATAAGAAAATATCAAAGCTAATAAAATAGAAAAATAATAAGAGGATAAACGATTAAATTACTAGGGTTTTTAAAATATGATGAGTAAAAAAAATTCATGATAAGTATGGTTTTAAGAAAGGAACTTACTTGTTCATCAAGCAAGGGCTTTTTATGACGGAGGTAAAGATGGAGATTGTGTTTTACAGCAACTCGGGCCAATTTTTCGGTGTCAACATTAGCGGCTCGGAGTTTGGTCAACGAACCAGGGGATTCTTTAGGGTAGAGATTATAAAACTCGTTCGTTATAACCATACTTAAGATTGTATCTCCTAAAAATTCTAGGCGCTCATACGAAACACACTTTTCATCGTAACTAGGGTCTGTGAACGCTTGGACCAACAAACTCTTGTTTTTGAACTTGTAATTTAAGATCTTCTCCAAACATTCGATGTCCAAAGGCTGGACCGGCTCGGCTGAGCTTACTGGTCCTAATCCGTTGATTTTGGTGTTATCTTTACCTTCGAAGCTAACCAAATTCATCAACTTTCGCTGGAAGGAATTAAGTGTCGCTGCGTTTTGGAGTTGTCTCAGCCTTTCCGTAGAGACAAGAGGGTAGTTTCAAGGAGGGAGGGAGATAGAGATTGGTCTCTTTCTAAGTTTTTTTTATTCTATTGGTGTTTTGTCTCTTTCGTTTTCTTATTCTTCGGTTATAGTTCCTTTTATACACGTCTTCTTATTATATTTGTTATGACTTTTCATATTAGTATAGTTGTCATTGTTCAATTTGTAAGAAGTAAGCAAAACCATTATTCAATGTATCTCTAGTTATGAAATATAGTAGATTCTCTTTAGCTTTTTTTGAAATTTTTTATGATTGTTTAGATATAAAAAGAATAGGTCATACTAACCAAGATTTTGACAAATTAATTACTTATATCTTATATTATATAAACATTCACCAGAGTTTGACATGTTTTAGTTAAACCTCAGATATCTCCATATGTCAAATATATATCTTATATAGTAAAAATATGTTAGTATATTCACAAAAACAAAGAAAAAAGGAGATTTTTATTAATTTATGGAAAAAAATAAATTAAGAATTTGTTAAATTTCAACAGATATTTTTTTGTAAACATATTAAGAAGAGGAATTTATTAATATATTAAAAATAAAAAGTTTATTATCCTATCAAAAACAAGAAATCAGAAATTTGTTTATATATTCAAATTTTTGATAAATTTAACTAATTTTTAATGCAACCAATATATTTAATTAACTATTTACCTAATTATAGGGAAAAAAGAATTTAATGATATATTCAATAAAAAACATAAATTTTCTAATTAATGAGGTCATGACACATGTTTATTAGACGATTAGATTTTGACACGTGTAAAACTAAAAAAATCATATTTTTATTTAAACTAGGTTTAATTTAAAATTTTATTATATTTATATTTCTCCAAAACTTTGAACTTATTTGAGATTGAGCTTATTTCACGGTTGTCGAGGAGCGTCTTAGAGCATCTCTAACGGAGACCCCTATACACGGTTCTTCTTTTTTTTTTAATTTTTTTTTATATAAAAATTGATTTTTTTATTGTCGCAACGAATCACATTGCGACACGTGGCAATTTTTGGAAGACCCAGTGTCTTATCCAAAACACTTAAAGACACGGAAAAACATAATATGGCGGGTCCCACATGGGAAGACACCCAAAAAAATTGTCCGATGGACATGGTCTTATGGCTGCTAGCGCATCCTTGGGCATGGAGAAGTGCTGCCATAGCCTTGTGTTCGATGTTTGAAAACATTTTTGTGCGTTTAGGAACTTGGTTTCAGTTTGCAGGTTCAGTCTTGTGATACCAATTATATAAACAAAGTTTTTGCCGACCTTGTATTTTGTTTAAGTTTATCATGTGGAAAGCACAATTTTATTGGGTCCTTGTGCAGAAATGACTTTTTTTAACCCTGACTCTAACCTTTCCTTTCCGCACGTCTTCTTCATTTTCATTCATATATATATGACGGTACATATAATATTAGGCCGTATATATATGTTTTTTTTTTGATAAAAGATATTCTATTAAAAGTTGCGGATGAGTTACAACATGATGAAAATATATAATAAGAACAACAATATCTAGCAAAGGAAGAGGTTGAGCAAACTTAAGTAGAAGAGAGGATACGAAAAGGATACAAAGCCAGCCAGTCTTTAACTTGAAGAAGATCGAAGCCCGTTGTAGAGTGTGACGCCTCAGTAACCAAATATTGGCAATGGCGGCAATAGAACGACGTGGAAAGAAGAGACCCTTGCCTGAATAGAGAGAAGCATGCCGAGCTAAATCAATGAGGCCGCCAAAAAATCAAACCCCAGGAACCCACACCATTCTCCAAGACATTACTCACGCAACCTAAGCACCACACAAAACCAAGACTGCGGGATCCCTCCAGCAAATGAAAAGACAGACAGAGGACCCTTCAAGCAACTCAGCTAAACAGCCAAACACTACCAGCTCTACGCTAGTGATGAAGCATAGCCAAGATGAAACTAGCAAGTCGAAGAGGCAAAGAACCAACCAAACCGAGACGAGGGAAAACAGGGTGGAGAAGGACAGAAGACGCATCACGGATAGGAGAGCAAGAGATGGTAGGAGGTGCAATCCTAACAGTGAGCCACTGCGAACTAGCAGTCACAACCCACTGCAATCCAACTGAGTGAAAGGAGGCAACCTCAGCGACTTTTAACTAGCCTGGATACAGAGAAGCGCATGCTCCATTGTCGAGCTCGAGAGAGAGATGAACCAATCCGGGAAGGCAGAGGAAAAGGAGAGAAAACCCACGTCGAATTAAAGCAAAACTAGACGAGTCAACAGCCGCATCATTCACACCGGAAGATGCAAGAGGAAGAGAAAGAATCACCTTGACGGACCCTTGGCGTTACGACCCACAGAGCAACAATACCTTGCAACAGCCTTGAGACTAGAAGTAACTAGACTAATACTGAGTGACTTAAACTGAGGAATACAATAACTAGCCTAGAGAGGAGGCGACGAAGAAAAGGAGTTACAACCAGAGGTTAGTTTGGACCAAGCGCGCTACTCAAAGAAACGGAAGAAAGTGTTAAGGAGGATTAGAGCAAGAGACGAACCTAAACCGTCCTCGAGCTTAGGAGAGACGAATCTTTTCCTCAAAGCCAACTGAAACCCTTGAGAAATATGTAACCCGAGTATGGACTCGCTTGAGGGGAAATGGAGAGATGAAATCACCGGCGCTTCTAAGGAGGAGCGAGACTCACCGAACCCAAACCAAAACTCAGTCCTCGTGAATCCAGAAGAGGGAGAGTGAGAACCGAAACCACCACTGAGAACGCTGAACCAGGCGAAACCCGACGACACCAAAAACAACTGCGGGGAGAACCAAATCCCGAATCTATAGCCATCGTCGTACAACCTCAAGGAACTAGTAGCCGGAGTAAAAAGAAAAGAAAAAGGGTGTTCCTTTTCCGGCGGTGGTGATAGCCACCGCACGCCGGAAAAAGGAGTTCGGAGAAGCTTTGTTTGTTTCGCCTTAAAGATCGTTTTTTATCGCCGACGCCGCTCAAAGGTAAAAATTACAACTTTACAAGCTAGTTTAAATTGTCATCTAATTTTATACGTATATATATGGTTACCATATATATAATAATAATATAGTAGTTTTTTTTTTTTTGGTTTTATAATCATATAGTAGTTGACAATGTAAATATGGTGTATGTTAAATAATCAGATAGGTAGTAGTAATATATATGCATTGATAAAATCATAAAAGAGTACATTCCGTTTCAAATTTATAAATTCAAAAGGAATTTATTCATATATATATATGGCGGTACATATAATATTAGGCCGTATATATATGGTTGCCGTATGTATATAATAATCATATAGTAGTTGACAATGTAAATATGGTGTATGTTAAATAATCACATAGGTAGTAATATATAATTATATATGCATTGATAAAAGACATTCGGTTTCAAATTTATGTTTTTTTTTTTAAATAAATTTTACATATTGCTAATAAAGTTATTAATCTGGTTTGAAATATCTGATTTCTTTCTAATTGCTTCTTTCAGTGTGTTAGCTACACCCTCTAGCATTTTTAAGATGGAAGAGGCTTTAATAAACTGGTCACATTAGCATAGCTAAAGGTCAAAAGACTCTGCATCAAGAAGAAGGTCTTGTCTCAGTCAAAAATAAAACAGAGACATTCTCACCTACAGTAAAAAACAGAGGATCCTGAAAACGTTCTGGCGGGAAAATTAGAAAAGGGAATTAGGGTTTAAGAACCTTTTGATTCGTTTACATAGCGAAGCGTCGAATCACCTTCAAAATTCCGATAAACATGGTTAACGACACGAACGCCGCTGGAGAAGCGTCGAACAGCCGTCGAAAGCGGCAACGAGTTCCCTCCATTGTTGAAGAAGAAGCCGAGAACAGTGGAGGAGATGAGTTGGCAACATCGGGGACACTGTTCGAGCTAGATCTTCTCGATTGTTCCATTTGCTTTAACCCACTCACAATTCCTATCTTTCAGGTCTTGTTTCAGGTTTATGCATATATGCATGATTTTGGGGGGAAACTTTGTATTATGAAACTTTTAGGATTACAGTAATTGGATGGTTGAGAGATTTGGTACACTTTGTGGTTTGATGATTTTGGGTAAAATGTTGCATTAGAAAGATAATGATTATAGGAAATGAAAAATTATGTCTTTTAATAGCACATGTTATGATGTTACAGTGGAAATATATGAAAGACTTAGGATTACAGTGATTTAACTTAAAAGTCATGTCTTAAAGACTTTAATGTCATTAAAGTCATTGAAAACATATGGAGTTACCAGTTTAGATTTTGATAAGCTTGTATTTGGTTCTAGATTCTTTGAGTTGTAATCAAATTTCTCTACACTGCCACATTGAGTTGATATGTTCCATTTGAGTAGCTAAAAATGCATAGCTACGTTTATGTTCTCCAGACTAATACATGTTACAACTTTGATAATAATGGTCGTATAGGCTAGAGCTAACTCTACAGGTTTTGCATCTTAGTGTGGCAATGGACATATTGGCTTGTGTAGAACATTTCTTTACATTTGATCGAATATCAAACGAGTTATGCATGTGAATATATTGCTTGACGAAAACATATGAAATATCAGTGTAGCTTATATTTTGTTATAGTTTATGTGACTTGAAATCCGATTTCTCAAACTAACTCTGTGGATTTTTCATCTCAGTGTGAAAATGGACATGTAGCTTGTTCGTCTTGTTGTACTAAAATGAACCAAAAATGTCCTTCCTGCACTTTGCCCATTGGTAACTACCGAAACAGAATAATGGAGAAAATCGTCAATGCAGTCATCGTACCGTGCCCGAACGCAAAACATGGCTGCAAAGAGAAGTTTTCTTATGGCACAGAATCAATCCATGAGAAGAATTGCAGTTTCGCTCTGTGCTATTGTCCTGCACCAAACTGCAACTATAGTGGTGTGTACAAGGATCTCTACAGTCACTACGCTGCTAACCACAAAAGCTCATGCAGTCAATACAGTTGTGGCAATTCTTTTGGCTATTCCGCTGGCGCATGGCTACGCATCAGTGAGAAGATTTTAGTCCTTCAATATGCCGGTGGTCCATTGGTTGCGGTTCAGTGTTTCAAGGAGCCACAAGGAGTGTATGTGACTGTGAACTGTATTGCACCTTCTGCTCCAGGAGTTGGAGAGTTCTCCTATGATCTCTCCTACTCGATGCCGACGGGAAGTAATACTATGATATTTAGATCGACAAAGATGAATAGAATTCGGAAAGTGAGTTTCCAAACCCCGGAGAAGGACTTCATGGTGGTTCCTTATTATTTCTTGGGTCAGTGCACTACGTTGGAGATGGATATTGACATACGCAATCTAAAAACAGATGAAGAAGAAGCTGATGAAGAAGATTCTGATAAAGAAGATGTTGATATGAAGACTCTGATGAAGGATATCATATACAAAAGATTTGACACTAATGTAAGCATGAAGATGGTGTGACTTGGAGAACGTCAAACATACCCAAAAACTAGAAGTGACTCGGCAAGAATGCTACCGATCTTTAAGGGGCTCGGGTACTCAAGAAAAGTAGCCAACATGGGAGTATAATTGATCGTAGACATAGAAGAGAGAAACGAATTCTTGTCTAAGTCTGGTGAGTTTGGGTAGTGTTTTTTTTTTTTTTTATGTTAACTTTTTTTTTTTTTTTGCATTTTTGGTGCATAAATTAAAATGGTACAACCCAGAATGGGTAGAGCTAGGTACGGTTTAGGCTAAACCAAGTAACAAAAATACCGACAACCCAAGAGAAACCCCAAAGATTAAACCGGACAAATACCAAACCGAAATTACAACCCTAATTGTCCCCTCTACAAACCCTATATCCAGCCAGCGAGTTCGAACTTTGCCGCCGGAGATGACCGAGAGACCGGAGCCAATTCAACACACCGGAGGAACCAACTCCCGAGTGTGCACCAAAACCAGCCAATCTCACCGCCGCGGAGCTCTTGGAGAAAGCAGGATGAGCGCGAAACAATTCCGGTAATAGCCTCGGTGGTTGTTGTCTGTCTTATCTCCAAGGTCCCAACCAAGTTGCCGGAGGTTTCTAGTCCTCGTCAATCCGGCCAAAGGCGGAGCTAAGCCTCGGGGTGCTTAGGTGAAACACTCAAACTGGAGTCGCCGTGAACCGCCCTCGACTGCGCCAACACGTCGCTCGATTACCGCCACGGAGGAAGCAGGAACTTCAAACACAATTCGAGAAGACCTTCGCCAGGAACCACCGTCCTAGAGCAGATCAAACCGACGGAGGAAACAACTCAAATCCCCGTGAAGCCCCCAGCTACCTCCGCCTCAAGCCGGTTGAAACTGGACGTTTGAGATGTTAGCATGGGCTTGCGGCCTTCACAAGTATTATATATATATTTTCGGCCATTAATATTACTAAAATTGTTAGTAGCATGGTGGTAGAGGTTTAACACATTAACTAAATAAACCATATATAATTTTGGGCATCAACTTTTATCTGTAGGATATTGCTTTTAAATTGATGCACCAACTTTTTGTTGTAGGCTTGTAGATATGCCAATTTTTACGATGATTTTTTTTTTTTTGATAAATTGTCTAAAGTTATATGATTATATCGTAATTGGCTGAGTATTGGTGGAATAATTTTGGCAATACAAAAAGATTAACTCATGGCATGGAAGACGGTGCTAATACCAAAAAATGCGGACTGGGTTTCAATGATGTTTATCCTAAGAAAACAAGTGTGACGAATAATGCTGAATCCCAACTGCTTAATGGCTCAAGTGATGCTTTGAGCCTTTGAATATACTTCCAAGAATGTGGAACGTTGAAAAGGTTCAAAAAATAATATAACATTAAGATGTGAGTCTTAATTATCAATCTGACTAGACATGATTGGTTGGCACTACACAACCAAAGCTGCATATACATAATCTTACCATCAGGCATCAACCATGGTGATGTAGGGTAGCCCCAAAAGCTCAAACATTTTATATGGAGAATAATGTTTAAGCGTATAGGCAGAAGACATGCCCTATTAGAAGAGGAATCGCCAGAGATGGAACATGTCAAAGATATTGTCATGCTAAAGAGTGGTCAGACTGAATTTATCTCAACTAGACTAAGATTGTTGGTCTAGGACTAGGATCAAAAGGATAAATGAATCAAAAAGCATTTGAGCGCATAGGACTAGAAATGATATAAAAAATTATGTAGATTCACTCGATTTACCATCACTTTTAGAAATGATGCTAGAATTCTAGCATCACTTAAAAAATGATGCTATATATTTTTTAATGACACTAAACAAAGCCTTTTTTGTAGTGTCATATTCTTATTTGATATGTATCTAAATTGTTTTGTGGTTAATTATTACTTTAAATTGTTAACGTGTCAGTTTGCTAGTATTATGTATCAATTATCAATATTTAAATTAAAAATGTATGTTTTTGGGAAAAAGGTCTTCTAAATCTAAATTGAAATGAATTTACTTTAAAAGAATTGATATGCGTTTTGACCACTTTTCTTTTCTAGTATGAATTTTTCAACCATTTTGGTTAGAAATTTTCAACCAATATTTTTAGTCAGAAATTTTCAACCATTTTAATTGGTTAGCAAATTTTAACCACTTTTTTAATTCAGTATTTTCGACCACTTTTCCACCTAAATACATTTACGACAACCGATTTTCAACCAATTGGTCTTGGTCAAAAATGTATCAAAATTTAACATTTAATTTGGAAAAAATTCTAACCGAATTTATGTTTGAAGTTTGATAATTTTCTTGTAGTGATTCACATTAGTGGTGATCAAGCACAAGTAGTTAGTTTCCTCTTCCTTAAGTCGGGAAGATAAAAATGTTAGAAGAAGAACCAATGCTTATAGTCAGGGCTCATGAAGGGCCAAATATGATTCTTTAAACTTGTTTCCCCTAGTCCTTGTTGCTCATGAGTTTGTTTTACGCAAAAAAAAATCATTTTCCCTTGGTTTAAATTTTTATTTTTATTTTAGTAAACAGGTCAAGTATGTAGATTATAGCATTGAATTTACAATTACCACAAAAGAAACACTAGCCAACATATTTCTTGTTTATGCTTCAGAACAGTAAACCAACTTTCTGATATATACAAATAAAAAGCCATTGTTTTTTCTTTTTCATCAAAAGCCATTGTTATACTATGTAGAATGTGTTTGGCTGATGATCTATGATTTTTTTCCTGGGTTTATATGCTCTTCAAATATTTTCAAACATTTTTAGGATGGAGGAGACTTTAGTAAACTGGTCCCATTGGCATATACCTATTGCTCAAACAATCAGAAATAGACTTAAAATTACATTTAGCAAACTTTATTTTGCTTCATAAGACATTCTCATCTGCACTAAAAAAAACATAGGATTCACCTCAAAAGATCATTTCCACGAAGCTACCTCCAAAGACGCTCCCTATTTTATTTTTATTTTTCTCTAAAGCATCAAGCTTTCAGAGTTTGAAATCTGACCCAAACTCTGTAAATGTTCAGGTGGGGAAATAGAAAAGGGAACTAAGGTTTACACACTTTTCATTTCAAATATAAACAGAATCTCAGCAAATCACAATCTTTAACACCTTCGAAATTCCGATAGACATGGTGAACGACACTAACGCTGCTGGAGAAGCATCGAGCAGCCGCGGAAAGAGGCAACACCGTCTCTCCATTGTTGAAGAAGAAGGCGAGACTGGTGGTGCGATCAGGGACACTGTTCGAGCTAGATCTTCTCAATGTCTTAAAAGTAAAAATAATAATAATTGGAGGAAAGAAAAAATTAAATCCTTATCATCATCCTCCCAACAAAAAAAAAGGAATTAAGGTCAACCGTCGCCGCAGAGACAATAACGATGGCAACGAGATTCTCAGTCTCCGGCAAAGAATTTGGAGAAAAGATATAGTGATCAAGGACCAAGGTGCAAGTAATTACGTAGATGTCATTTCTAGAGTCTAAAGTTATGTATTCCAGAGTCTGGAATGGACGTCCACGTTGTTACTTGCACCTTGGTCATTGATCACTATATCTTTTCCCAAACTTCTTTGTCGGAGGTTGAGAATCTCGCCGCCGTCATTTTTATCTCCGGAGCCACGGTCAATGTCGGTTCCCTATTTTTGTTAGCGATTAATGCATATTTATATAGTAAATGTAGGCATTAACCGTAAAAAAGGGGATTTAATGTTTTCTTCCTCCAATTATTGTTGTTTATACCTTTAGTGGAAGAGCGTACGTTAGTTAGGTGTGTGTGACACGAGAACTGTGTTTGACACGAAAAATGTGGCTCAAAAGTTGCGAGAGATAGCAACAAGATATTGAAAAAGAATAAAAAAAAGTCACATGTTTGATGTGATGATGTGACAATATTGGAATCTTATTGAGAAAATTCCAAGAATAGGAAAAAAGGACCAAGCGGACTTAAAGCTCATAAGAGAAGTTACATGTGCATTGCTTCAAAGAGGGTCAAATTTCTTGTGAAGACATGAAGATATTGCGGGCTTCGGAAGCTTAGGGCTTTTTCTCTATAATAGCATATTTATATAGTAAATGTAGGAATTAACCATACAAAAGGGGATGATGATAAAGATTTATTGTTTTTTTCCTCCAATTATTATTATTTTTACCTTTAGTGGAAGAACATGCGTTAGTTAAGTGTGTGTAACACGAGAAATATGGCTTAAAAGTTGCGAGAGATAGCAACAAAAGAAATGTAGCTCAAAAATTGTGAGAGATAGCAACGGAGTTAAATTGAAGAGGAAAAAGAAAGTCACGAGTTTGAAGTGATGATGTAGCAGTATAGTCTTTGAATAGACCCAAGAAGACATAAAAGGACCATGTGGACTTCAAGCTCATAAGAGAAGTTACATGGACATTGTTTCAAAAAGGGCCCGATTTCTTGTGAAGACATGAAGATATTGTGGGCTTCAGAAGCTTAGGGCTTTGGCTTCTAGACAAAATGGTTGATGTATATATGTGAGACTTTTAGGATTACAGTAATTGGATGATTGAGAAATTTGATAAACTTTGTGGTTTCATGATTTTGGGTAAAACGTTGCATTAGGAAGATGATAATTATAGGAAATGAAAAATGTAGTCTTTTAATAGCACATGTTATAGGCTTATAGTGATTGATCAAGGAAATATATGAAAGACTTAGGATTACAGTGATTTAACTTAAAATCCAAGCCTTAAAGATGTTAATGTCATTGAAGTCATTGATATGTGGGTAAATTAGTCACAGAAAACATATGAATAACCAGTTTAGATTTTGATAAGCTTGTATTTGGTTTTAGATTCATTGAGTTGTAATCCAATTTCTCTAATTCAATCTCGACGGCCACATTGAGTTGATATGTTCCATTTGAGTAGCTAAAACGTTTCTGCTCTCCAGACTAGTTACAACTTTGGTAATAACGGAAATATAGGCTAGAGGATTAATTAGAAGAAGAAGGAGAAGTAGAAGAAGAAGTAGAAGAAGATGAACACTAAGAGGATTAATTATCATATTATATAACCTTCTAATGCAATTCTGTACTAGGTAATGTCTAATTCTAAACAGATGTTTTTTATGGATCAACATTTTCAGTTCTTCAGCCTTATAGACAACAAGGTAATCCTATATTTGGCTCTTCATTTCAACCACGAGTCTGTAAAAGAACAGCGAACGAAAAGGATAGTCCATCAAATTTATGGGTCACTAGGGGAAACTATGATCTTGGATTCAGACTCCTCTGCGTTACACTATTTGCTTTAGTTATGTTCTATGTGGTGGAGTTGTTCCGGAATTAAGGTTTTGGTTGGTTTGGTTCTTAGCTAGTCTAAGAAAACACACTCGTTTTATGAATCTTCAGTTCAGGGCAGTCAAAATTGTTTCATAGATATTACTTCTACTTTTCTTTATTTCTTTGAATAAACACAAAAATACATCAATTTGAAGCAAAAAAAAAGTGAAGAATAATTCAGTCTCCACCATGAGAACATGAAAAGATAGATTTATTGTTTCAAATCTAGAAAGGTTTCTAATCAAAAGCAGCAAAGTTGTCCAAAAACATAAAGTCTTCTGATGACAATGGAAGAAACTCATTTACCCAAAATTGGTCATTATCCACCAAAATATCATTAGTATCACATTCTTGGTTCATACTATGGTCTGTGCTTTTGTCCTCCCTGGTACTTTCTTGATTATCAATGGTTGCGAGTTGAGGCATGACCGGTTCAGATACAACTTGGTCGAACTGGATCATTTCGAAACCGTATGCATCATCATTAACTGCAAAAGCTGAAGCCTTACACACATGTTTTCCCACATAAGTGGTTCTGTACACTGGAGGATTGTCTTTGATCTTCTGCACCCGCTTTGTAGCAATGCATTTTTGGTCTTTTGCATAGGCACACCTATAGTAACACCTGTAAATATCGCAGCCATGCAAGATATAAGCCATTCACTCTGTTTTTGGCTCTGTTTTTTTTTTTTTAATTCTACCTAATTAACTAACCTTTGGTGCGGAGAGGTTTTGATGGTTTTTTGTCCATATTTCCTCCAAGAGAAGCCGTCATTGGAGAGTGGAGTCATGGAATCTTCTCTATAATACTTTAAACCTTCATCTCCATAAATCTTTCTGCAATGTTGTATTAGAATTAGAGCAATGATAGAAGCTACTTGCATCGAAAATTTAGAAACTCATGTGCTACTTCACTTGATTTTGAGTTAGAAACTCATGACCTTACTAAATGTAACTTACTTCTTTGATGATCTTCGGGGGAAAGGACCTGCCATGTTTTGAGAAGAAGACTCATGATGTGGTCGAGAAATAGGAGAATCCATAGAGGACAAAGCAAGCGAGAACGAATCAAGAATGGTGTTGATGAATGGCTCCGTTTAAACTGAGGTTATTTCGGGGTTTTCGAGGAGCGTCTTAAGGCTGTTAGCGCATCCTTGGCCACGGAGGAGTGCTGCCACAGCCTTGTGTTCAATGGTGGAAAACATTTCTTGGGTTTTAGGATCCTGCTTTGGGTTTTCAGCTTTAGTCTAGTTATGTCAATTTATAAACAAAGTTCCTATCGAAATCTTTTGTACTTTCTTTAAGTATATTATCTCTAAATCACAATTTTTTGGGTCCGTGTGGAGAAAGAACTCTTTTAATAGTCTCTAACCTTATCTCATTAGTTTTTTTTTTTTAATAACCATCGAATCTCAATTCATTAGGTAGGAATTATTAGAAGAAGAGAAAAGACTAAACCTTTTCCCACAGAGTAGTGCTGACATATATAATCACATACTTGTAGTTATGTAAAAAGATGTTTGTTTTTATTCAATTATTTAAATTTTATATAATTATGTCAATATGCATAAGTTCACATAATTATTCCAAAAATAATTTTCTTTAGGTTCACCATTTAAAGTTCACCCAATTTAACGTGTACATAATGCAGTCTACCTTTTGTACAAAACAATTTGTAGACAAAACATCTTTTTTATTTTGTAAATATTTTTTGAAACAAAATTCGGTATATTTCTACGAAGGTTCATCCACTTTTTAGGGTTTTTGTTTATATATATATGATTTTTTGTTGATGAAAACATTGTTTTATAATGGCCAATTCATCTTCTTCACCAAAAACTCAGTCTTCTTCTTCACCGACTCTACAGAATATCCAACGCACTAAGGAAAAAAATGCTTGATCAACATCTTAGACTCATCTCTGCTGAAACCAAGAGCTAGAAATGTTTCAATGGTATTATTTATCTTCTTCTCCGATGGTATGGTTGGATGGGACTCAAAAATCCGAGTAAGATAGACACCAAAATCACTCAAATCTGCTAAGAATTTGGGGGTATTAAAGATTGCAACTTTTGCTTCGTGTGGATATAGATCGAGGCCTTAAGTTTAGAGACATATGATAGTATATAATAGTTCTTGTGTAGAGTAGATCGTCGACATATAATATTAATTTTAATAATATTGGTTCCGTGTAGGACGTGGGTATGATCTGGTGATACTATGTTTGATTAACTGATAAAAAGAAAACCGCTTAAAACTTTCATTTCCTTATGTAGCTAGAGATTAATGTTGTATGTTTTCTTGTCATAATCGATTTATTGTCATGCACTCGTCTTAATTGTCATGAATTCCCCATTTTACATGGTACCAAATTAGTAATACCTCCGACATAAAACATAACCGTACACATGTATTAGCATAAACAAAAATCTACTATCAAGCAGACTCTTGTAGGATTTTACCAACAAAGGCACGTGCTCTACACATGGCTACCAACGGTCTAGCTCTAGGCATTGTGATTCCTCCACCTTCAGTCATATCCACATCTTCTTCTCCGACCCTTTCCCATTCAAAACATTGAATCAAAGACCCAAGAGTCAAGCTCACTAACCGTTGAGCCAGTCCAGACCCAGGACACGCCCTTCTTCCTAACCCGAACGTCATTAGCTTCTGACTCTCCCCTTCTTTCTCAAACCTCTCTGGCTTGAAACTCGCTGGATCATCCCATATCCTAGGATCTCTATGTATAGCCCACACGTTTACCAATAACATCGTGCCACGTGGCATATCGTAACCCGCTACTTTACAGTCTTCTGATGCTACATGAGGGACCGTCAAGGGAGCCGCGGGGTACAAGCGTAACGTTTCAGAAACAATGTTTTGAAGATAAGGAAGATTTGAGATGTCTGATTCTTCCACAAGCCTATCTAAGCCAATTTTATTGTCGATTTCATCTCTCGCCTTTTTCAATGTCTCTGGATGATTCAACAGGCTAGACAATGCCCATTCCAATGTTACAGCCGTTGTATCTGTCCCGGCTAGTATAAGAGACTACACATACACACACACACAAATGATCATTGGATAAAAATCAACTCATGAACTTAAAATGCTCTTCTTGATTACTTACAAGTATGGTTCCTTTGATGGTACGGTCCGTGTAGTACTCGGGTTGAGATTCTTGCAAAGCAAGCAAGTGATCGATCATCGTGTTCTCCTTCTTCTCCTTTGCTGCTCTTTTCTCATCGACCAATCCTTGAAAAAACTCATCAAGCCTACCCGCGAGCTTCTTTACCCGGTTCTCGAAATCTGTGATCCAACTTAACACCGGCAAATATTCAGCAGCGTTTCCGGCACCAAAAAAAGTCACAGCCTCTGCGATTAGCTGCCGCACACGTTTGGCCTCCGGTTCATCCTCTGCACCGTCTCCGTAGTAACATTTTCCGGCCACCATTCTAATGATGTTGTTGAATGTTAAGTCAGAAAACATTGATTTCATCTCAACCTTGGCAAAATC
Source organism: Cardamine occulta (assembly GCA_028015245.1). Taxonomy (NCBI): domain Eukaryota; kingdom Viridiplantae; phylum Streptophyta; class Magnoliopsida; order Brassicales; family Brassicaceae; genus Cardamine; species Cardamine occulta. Next base: position 14,850,625 of record CM051368.1, on the reverse strand, counting down.
CTGCAAAATAAATTAAATAATATTACCCTAAGTTAAAGCAATGACACAATTCAAACCTTTATAAGAAAAAAAAAAATCAATGTCACAATTCGTATAACTTAATTTATGAAAAGAAAAAATATATTATAAAACTCTGTTTATAAACAGAGACTGAGCTAGAGATTACTATTATTTTACCACCAATTTATAGCTAAGATCTAATTTCTTTTGTTCAATTAGTGACACTTCCAGAAAAAATATTTTCCAATAGTATAAAAAAATATCCAAAATTTGTAATTACGGTCTAAAATTATTTTCATATAAACTCTTATTATGTGAAACAAAGAGATCACTTACAAGTGAAGAGCTCCTCCGTGAAAGACGAACTAAAAGCCGTCGGATCTCATCACGGCGAATAGAGTAAAAGCTATTAAGCCGATGATTCGAGAAAATCTCAACGGCACCAAGACGTCGGAGATTTCTCCAGTGTTCACCATACGGAGCTGTGACCATAGTTGAGTAACCATACGAGACATGTTTTGAAGCAATAGAGTTTGGTCGGTTCGCAAGAACGACGTCGTTCTTGGTGAAACATTCCTCAGCGATTGAGTGTGAAGAAACAACAAAAACGAGTTTGTTGCCAAGACGAAGTGAAAAGATCGGAGCGTTGTTTAAAGATTGAGAGACGGTGAGGAAAACACGGTGGAGCGGTGGTTTGAGAAGACGGAGGTGGCCAATGATTGGGAGTGAGAATGGTGGAGTTGGAGGAAGATTGAGGTTTCGTTTTAATTTTCCGATGAGGAATATAAGAGAGAGAGATAAGATAAGGAATGTGATAATTAGGGTTTGAGTTTCTTCCATTGTAGATGATTTTGGTTTCTTCTTCCTTAAGATTTTAACAGAGGAAGATGTGGTTCAGAATATCTTAGAGGTATTTATTGTAGAGTGTATACGTGGATTTTGAACATATCACAAATTTTGAAAAATGAAATTTAATATTATATGTATAATAGTTAATTAGTGAAAATCACGTGTGTCAATTTTATTTGAAGAATGGTATTGGGGGGTGGGTGGACAGGCGACGGTTCAGACCCAATCTCGTGTTTCTCTAATAATATATTTTTAAAAAACTTTCTTTTATGTAAAAATAATTAAAATGTTTTAAAAATTAGATCGAAGAAGCCGAAGAAAATATTTTATATGAATATATTTTGATTATTATTAAAAATGTACAAAAATATTACTCATAAAATTTTAAAAGCAAAAAAATGTAGTAAAAATATTTTTAAAATAATTTATAGGGGTCAAAATTACTTTTTCCCTAGGGTCTATAGACACGTTGAGCCGGCCGTGGATATATGAAAGACATATCAAGTTAGTCACTTTATATCTATGATTTTGTTAATATATTTCTTTATTTTAAAGAGAAATGTATATTTATTTTTTATATGGAAACAAAATCTTCACAAAATTTATTTATAAACTTCATTCAAGGTTTTGAAAATTAATTAATTATTTTTTCTCCTTTTTCTCTGTTGTAAATAAATTAACTAATTAGACACAAACAGTATTACTAACAAGTTTAATAACAAATAATTTTTGTTAATCAAATTCTATAACATTATTAAAAAATATTTGAAAAAAATCTAGCTTTAACTTTTAAATAATATAGTAGTTTCTTAGCCACTAGTCAAAATTAATTATGGTAATTTGTATAGTGAAACCTAAATCAATAAATGTAATTTTGACTATTGCCCCTATATAAGAACACATTAACTTCTTCCAATCCAAGAGCAATTTGTATTAACAAAATTATCATAAACGTTCTCTTCCAACTACTTCAAAATGATAAAAACATTGTTTTACACATTCTTTCAAACAAAACACCAAGAACAAAACGCTGATCCAGCAAATCCTAATTATCCATTGTTTCCTCAAGAAATCGAGATCCGACCCATAACCCCTTTACCTTGGGAAATCCTCAAAACTCTAACAATCGACGAACTATGGGATGAAGGCAAGTTTGAATTTCCACCTGAGCAAATCCATGATACTGTGTTGAGACACATTTCACAACATGACATATATCGCATAAATTTCCAGATTTGTGAATTTCCAGTAAAGGTAAAAGATCTTAATACAAACACATTTCACGATGTCGTATTGTTGAAATTTCCACATGAAAATTGTTTCACCATGCGTAAATCTTGGATCGAAGAATTTGTGATAAGAAGGAGGCTTACAGTTGGCATGGTGGTTGGTATGTATTGGAGTTTCGAGGATGAAATGTTTTGTTTCTCTGTGTTTGAGTGAAACGAGTGAATAAAAATATTATAAACCTGTTTATTTACTTTTGTTTGCGAAGGGGGGCCGGGGGAATTTGTTTGTGTGGAACATGTGTTTTATTGTACTCTTTGATGATCAAACCATAAAGGTGAATATCATTGTGCTTTTAATCTTTTAGTTTAATCTATATTACAAAAAAAAAAAAGTCATTGACTAATACGATATATAAATTCTAATATTTGATGATAATATGTTTTCCCACAATCCATGAGGAAGAAAATATATCAATATGGTGAAATTCTATTTTTGATTTTTGGTTTATCTATGTTAGTGATACTGACATAGGGTCCTCTACAAACTTTACACTCGAGAAAATTCTCTAGATTGATGAAATTGATTTAATATCAAAATGCTAAATTACATTTAATTTGATTGACTTCAAGAAATTTTTCTTGTCTGGGATGATTGCCTTAAAAATACACCAAAAAGAGAAGGTTAAATTCAAAAAAAAAAACTAATTATATGGTCTGCATTAGATTGAATATTAGTACCAAAAAATAACATATTATGAATAGTGTTAAAACTAAATCAAAGTTAATATGAACAGGGTTAATACTATACAGAAGCAAAGTGGACATGGAAAACCAAATCTTATGATTAGTTTTTGATATTTTATTTGAAATTACAAGCACGGAAAGAAACACAGACCTCATGGTTGTCGATATCCAATTTTTGAATATAGAGAAAACCATGCTCGCAAAAACACAGCGTTTGCGGGTGATTGCGGGTGAACCATTCAAGCCATATAAAAATTGAAGTCAAATTTTAGTTTCCATCTCTCTAAACTTCCTTCTTTGTTCTCAATCTCTGTCTTTCTTCCATACTTCTTCTAAAACCACCAAAAAAACACTGACTTCCACAAATTAGTAATTAATTTACTGTGTTTTGCAATGATGATAATCACAAAAATTTGTGGAGATACGGTGAACATAGTAAGATGATTCCATAAAATTTGGTTTTCCAAAAGATTCATTTTCACAAATTATGTGTTTTATAATGAAAATATGACTATATATATGGAAATTTAGAAACAAAAAAAGTTGAGATACTTACACAACGAATCATATGATCTGAAAGATTGGCTTCCCATCACAGTCTGAATGCTAATAGTTACTATTCGGCTTTTCATAGTTGGTGTTAGGGTACTTCTTGGTATCCTTCACGCCATGTTAAAGCTTGGATAGTATGTTTATCGGCCCTTCCTTTCTTGTTTTCTCTCTTTTTTTGGATTACTAGAAGGTTTTGGGCCGAAACTCTTAATCCCGCCAGATCCTAAATCACATCATGTAGTATTAGTTTCGTCTCAAACGTAACTCGATCCTGTGACCTCTAAGCTTCGTCTAAGGTATTTTTCCAGTCGAGCTAACGACACTTGGTTACTCTCCCTTTTTTATCACACCTAAAAGTTTAAAATACATTTTTGAAACAACACACTGTAAACTAAATAAGGAGATAGAGTTCGCATATGTTGATGATAAGTACAAATTTCCTAAATTCAAAGCCACTTGCTGAGAAAATGACTTACTTTTCAATGGGCCTAGGATTGTGGTGTTGATCCTCAAAGGAGGTCAACCACTAATGACCTTTCTCTTGGAGTTATGTTACAAAGATGACTATTATACAAGCCATTTTTATCATTTTTTCTTATTTTTTCTGTTATTTCTGGTTGAGAATTTAAACTCCATTTTGCGTCTCTCTTTTGTAGGTTTCTTCATGTCAATGAGGTAAATGAACATCTTTTTGTTATATATGTGCACAAAAGTTTCTGTCAACATAAATGAAGAAGTGATATATTAGGATAAGGTCGTATATATTTAGATAATATCAACTTCGTATATATTTAGATAGTATGAACTTCGTATATTCCTAGTAGAGTTAGGAGGATTTGAGTCGATCAAAAGAGCCTAGAGCTTTGTGTATAAATACAATGGTTTTGTGAATCAATAGAATCAAGCAAGTTCGATATCTAATTCTACATGGTATCAGAGCTGAGGACCACACAAAACACTTAAACAATTTCTTTTCTTTGTTCTATTTTCTTCGGAAGTTCCGATTACAAAACTCTTAAGTTAAGAGAAATTTTTGAAGCTCTTCATGGCCGAGGATCCTCCGCAAGTGAATACTGGAGCAGTCGTTCCATTACCGGCGAAGCCTTCGCCATATACCTTGTCAAGTTCCGATAATCCAGGAGCTTTGATTTCTCCAATCTTGTTGAATGGAGAAAATTATATTGAATGGTCAAAAGAGATAATGAATGCTCTTAAAGCCAAACGCAAAATTGGTTTCATCAACGGAACAATAAAACAACCTTCTGTTGATGATCCCGATTTTGAGAATTGGCAAACCGTGAACTCCATGTTGGTTGGTTGGATTCGTGCAGCTATTGAACCCAAGGTGAAATCAACAGTCACCTTCATCGAAGAAGCTCATCAACTATGGAGTGAATTGAAGCAACGTTTCTCTGTGGGAAACAATGTCCGAATTCATCAAATTAAAACTCAGCTAGCCGCGTGTAGACAGATCGGACAATCCGTACTTCTGTATTATGGTCAGTTATGTACTTTGTGGGAAGAACTACAATCACACGAACCCCTTCCACCATGCTCCTGTGGAGTAGCATCGGAAATATCAAAAAGGCGTGATGATGAAAGAGTTCATCAATTTGTGATGGGTCTTGATGATTCGAGATTTGGTGGGTTATGTACTAACCTACTTGGTACAGATCCTTTACCTTCGCTTGGAGAGATTTATTCCAAAGTAGTGCGTGAAGAATATCGGCTAAAATCGTCTCGAGGTAAAGAACAACAGCATGAGGCAGTAGGCTTTGTTACTCGGCAACTTGAGCCTCGCTTGACAAACACGCAACAAACGCGTGAGGATGATGGACTGTCTATTTTGAAAACTCGTGATAGATCAGTTCTATGCGCTCACTGTGGTCGCAGCGGACATGACAAAAAGGAGTGCTGGCAGCTTATTGGTTTTCCAGATTGGTGGGTGGAGCGATCTGAGTGAAGTGGTGGTCGCGGAAATAATGGTCGAGGTCGTGGTAATGGCCGTGGGATAGGCCGCAGTCGAGGACAGCCCATTATTGCCAACGCCACAAGTTCTAATCCAAGTTCTCACCCTTCGTCAATTCCAGGATTATCTCAAGAACAGTGGAAAATCCTAACTCAAATGATCCAAGAAAAGTCAGCACATGACAATTCAGATAAGTTATCTGGTAAAGCCAAGTTTGGCGAGGTTATTTTAGATACAGGAGCCTCTCATCATATGACTGGGAATCTCTCACTTTTAACTAATGTTGTTCCTATATCTCCATGCTCTGTGGGATTTGCGGACGGAAGTAAAACATTAGCATTAAACATGGGCGTGTTTCCACTATCAGACAAAGTCTCATTGACTAATGTTCTTTACGTTCCATCTCTCAACTGCACTTTGATCTCGGTCTCTAAAATTGTGAAACAAACTAAGTGCTTTGCCACATTTACTGATACAATTTGTTTCTTGCAGGACCTTTTTTTGAGGACTCTGATTGGAACCGGTGAAGAGCGTGATGGGGTGTACTATCTCACAAGTGTTGCAACGGCAAAGGTACATAAAGTGGATGTCTTAGTTGATCAAGCTTTGTGGCATCAGCGCTTAGGGCATCCTAGTTCTTCCGTTCTTTCGGCTTTACCTTTTAATACCTCTACTTTTGTTCGCTCTAGTCCTTGTGACGTGTGTTTTAGAGCAAAACAAACTCGAGATATTTTTCCCGATAGTATTAATAAAACAACGGAGTGTTTTTCTTTAATCCATTGCGATGTTTGGGGTCCATACAAAGTACCTTCTTCTTGTGGAGCAGTTTATTTTTTGACAATTGTAGATGACTTCTCACGCGCAGTTTGGACTTACTTAATGCTTGAGAAATCCGAGGTTCGTGGCGTTCTCACTAATTTTTTGGCTTATACGGAGAAGCAATTTGGGAAAACAGTCAAGATCGTTCGTAGTGATAATGGGACAGAATTTATGTGTCTTTCCAAGTATTTTCGTGAGCACGGTATCATTCACCAAACTTCGTGTATCGCAACTCCACAACAGAATGGAAGAGTTGAAAGAAAATACAGACATATTTTAAATGTCTCAAGAGCCTTGTTGTTTCAAGCTCACTTACCCATCAAATTTTGGGGAGAAGCTGTTTTGACAGCTGCCCATTTAATCAATCGCACGCCTACTACTATTCATAATGGTAAGTCACCTTATGAGATATTACATGGTTGCAAGCCCGATTACAGTCAGTTGAAGGTTTTCGGCTCCGCATGTTATGCTCACCGTCAGACACGTGATAAAGATAAGTTTAGTGAACGCAGCAGGTCTTGTATATTCGTTGGATACCCGTCTGGGAAAAAGGGCTGGAAGGTTTTTGACTTAGAGCGTGATGAATTCATAGTTTCTCGCGATGTCGTTTTTTGTGAAAAAAGATTTCCGTATCATGATAAACCTTCTTCTTCAATACCTAATTGCCCGGTAATAGAGATTGATGATGATTGGTTAGTCACTGAACAGCCAGTAGTAAGGGGGAGTTTAGATGTTGTTTGTTCGGTACCCACTGAACCACCAGTAGCAAGGGGGAGCTTGGATGTTGTTTCTTCGGTACCACAAGTGGTGGAAACAAACTTAATTGAAACTGCAGTTCTGGTAGTATCAACATCGGTTTCTGAACCACGTGTTGAAGTTCCCCCAGTCGCAGAAGTTGCACCAGTCTCGCGTGACTCTCCGACTCCATCTGCTACTCCGGTCCGCGATTTGGTTCGTACTCCAGCTCCAAAGCTGGGTAAAGGTCTTCGCCAACGTTTTCCATCTGTTCGGTTGCGTGATTACGTTACTTACAACACAATTAGTACACCCGACATCCATCACGCTCTCATCAATCCCTCCGATCAGACCTCGTCCTCGGTCCAAGGTAATTCTTTTTATCTTTTGCAAGATTATATTTCTGATGAACAATTTTCTCCAGCCCATCGTGTCTATTTGGCCGCTATTACAAAAGAAGTGGAACCTAAACATTTTAAGGAAGCCGTTTGTGTGAAGGTTTGTAATAATGCCATGGGTAAAGAAGTTGGGGCACTTGAAGACCACAAAACATGGGATATAGTCACGCTGCCACCAAATAAAGTTGTAATCGGTAGCCAATGGGTTTATAAAATCAAATATAATGCAGACGGTACTATCGAAAGATACAAGGCACGTCTTGTGGTTCAAGGCAATAACCAAGTTGAAGGTGATGATTATAATGAGACCTTTGCTCCGGTTGTGAAGCTCACGACGGTCCGCACTTTGCTTCGTCTTGTTGTAGCTAGAAATTAGGAAGTTTTTCAGATGGATGTTAATAATGCATTTCTTCACGGAGACCTTAAAGAAGAGGTTTATATGAAGCTCCCTCCCGGTTTTAGACATCAGCATCCCGGCAAAGTTTGTCAGCTTCGTAAGTCTCTTTACGGTCTCAAACAAGCTCCGCGTTGTTGGTTTATGAAGTTATCAGATGCTTTGACTCGTTTTGGATTTGTGCAGTCCTATGACGACTATTCTCTGTTTTCATACACTCGCAAAGGCTTGGAACTTCGGGTATTGATTTATGTCGATGATCTTATTATTTGCGGTAATGATGGTTACATGATTCAAAAATTCAAAGATTATTTGAGTCGATGTTTTTCAATGAAGAACTTGGGTAAATTAAAATACTTTCTTGGTATTGAAGTAAGTCGGGGCCCGGAAGGTATATTTCTATCTCAACAAAAATATGCCTTAGATATTATTTCTGATAGTGGAAACCTTGGTGCCAAACCGGCCTTGACATCGCTAGAACAGAATCATCACTTGGCTACTGATGATGGTCCGTTGCTGGCAGATCCCAAGCAGTATCGTCGTCTTGTCGGACGCCTTATTTATCTTACTCACACTCGGCCGGAGTTGAATTACTCGGTACATGTCTTATCCCAGTTTATGCAGTTACCGCGTGAGGCACATATGGAGGCTGCGCTTCGTGTTGTCCGGTTTTTGAAAGGATCTCCGGGTCAAGGGATCTTGCTCAAAGCGGATGGTGATTTATCTCTAACAGTTTATTGTGATTCAGATTGGGTGTCTTGTCCGTTGACTCGTCGTTCCATTAGTGCGTTTGTTGTGATGCTTGGTGGCTCACCCATTTCGTGGAAAACTAAGAAGCAGAAGACAGTTTCACACTCCTCTGCCGAAGCTGAATATAGAGCTATGGCTGCTGCTCTCTGTGAGATCAAGTGGCTTCGTCGTTTGTTAGAAGGATTAGGCATCGAACAGACTGCGCCAACTCGTTTGTTTTGTGACAGTAAGGCTGCGATACATATTGCGGCAAACCCGGTGTTTCATGAGTATACCTAGCACATAGAGTCTGATTGCCATTCAGTTCGAGATGCTGT
>CM051368.1:14666769-14841769 GCA_028015245.1 Cardamine occulta | reverse complement strand
TCGTGATCGTATAATTTCAACACACCACATTGGCACCAAGGAGCAGCTCGCGGATCTTTTAACGAAGGCACTTGGATGGGTTCATTTTGAAGATTTATTATCCAAGTTGGGTGTTCACAATTTACACACTCTAACTTGAGGGGGAGTATTAGGATAAGATCGTATATATTTAGATAATATCAACTTCGTATATTCCTAGTAGAGTTAGGAGGATTTGAGTCGATCAAAAGAGCCTAGAGCTTTGTGTATAAATACAATGGTTTTGTGAATCAATAGAATCAAGCAAGTTCGATATCTAATTCTACATGATAAAATCAATGTGACAGAAGTCAATGTTACCAACTCATTCATGTTCCAAAACCTCGCTACACAATGTAATGCGTGCAAGATCAAAACGATTATAGTAATTATCTTAGTACTGATTTTCTATTAAGACACTACTTACTCTTATCAGAGTGTGGTGAGCTAGTGGTTTAATATTTGGAATTGGTTCACTATGAATTCAATCGTCTTTAGGAAGAGGGGTCCACATAGATTAAGACTTATGCCTAAACTTCAAGACAATAAAATTTTTTTACTCAAAGAACATTCAATTGGTGACCGAAATGTGACTTTAATCGTTGGAATGATTGCCTAGATCATATATCTAAGCCTAAGAACCTTGAAAGTTGAATTCCAACATGTAATATGCATATATTGAAACTCTATATGAACCAAAGGTTGACAATACATACCGAAGCTTGTAAAGGAAGCATCAAACCCTTGATCTCACTAAAGAATGAGGTACATTATAACCATTTTTCCACGGTTAAATGTATTGTCTAGCGTAAAAATGAAAGGTATATTTATTTTGGGTAGTGCAGCTGCTTCCACCTTCTTATAACGTGGGTCCGCCCATGGATAGAACCCATAGGTATACGCATAGAAAAATTGCGATTTGTGATCTCCTTGCGCTTCCCTATCTCTCAATTGGCTTTTCTTTGCAATTTTTTGGGGTTTGACAAAACAAAACCCATTAGAATCAAAAACTTCAACCAATTAGGTTTATGGATTAGGTTGGGTTGGACAAGATCCATGATTTATTGTAACACTCCTAGTTTAACCAATTAAAATAAACTTCATGTTTTATTTTCCGGTCCAATTCGGTTATGAACGGTTCGAATCCAAATGTAAAGACATAATACCATTATCATCTCTGTCTCGTCTCTGTTCCAAAATCCAAAGGAAGAAGCTTCGAAACCATTGAAGCAGCAAAAGAGAAGAAACAATGATACTACGTCGTTTCATCTGCTACAACGCTTCTTCAACTGTTTCTTCTTTGGCTCCATCTCCAAAGAAGAAGCCTCTCATCTTCTTAGGCTCTCCTCAGGTAAGAAAATTTAAAATCTTCTTCTCAAATGGGTTTAGGGTTTATCCTAATTTAATTCCTTTCTGCGAAATTAGGTTTCTGTAACAGTGCTTGAAGCTCTTTTTAATGCATCTGCTTCACCAAACTCTTCCTTCGAGGTATAAAATTGTCTCAATCTGAAACTTGGTTTAGAAATTTCTCCATTTTTTGAGTTTCGGTGTCTCTTCATTGGTGTGAATTGGATTGATTTTGAATAATAGAACTCAAATTTTGATTCTTTTTAGTGGGAAACAAATTTGCTTATGGACATTGTGAAATTGAGATTTTGTTGATTCTTGAAACAAGATAAAGAGAAATGTGGTTGAAGATCTGTAGAACTTTTGTTGCTACCTAAACCGCTTATTTAAACCGCTTTTTAAAGCGCTAATTCGTCCTTGTTCTAGGTTGCAGGCATTGTTACTCAGCCACCATCAAGAAGAGATAGGGGTAGAAAAGTTTTGCCTTCTCCGGTAGTGCAATACGCTATGGACAAAGGCTTATCTTCTGATCTCATTTTCTCTCCTGATAAGGCAGGAGATGTAAGGATTCTTGTTTGATTACTATCAAGTTCTTGTTTTTGTAAAGACGTGATATTTCGTATGAATTTGTGTTTGTGTTTCTTCTATGTAGGAAGCATTCTTATCTACTTTAAGAGATTTGCAACCTGAGCTTTGTATTACAGCAGCTTATGGGAATATTTTGCCTACTAAGTTCCTTAAAATTCCGGTGCACGGTTAGTAGAAGTTGCTACATAATGGAACATGCTAGAGTGTTGTTTCTTTATACTGCAAATGAGTCTTGTGTGCTTGAAGTTATTGTTTACTGTTTGTAGGGACAGTGAACATACACCCAAGTTTGCTGCCGTTGTATCGTGGTGCTGCTCCAGTTCAAAGAGCATTACAGGTGCAATTATCTTGTTATTGCTTAACTTTGCTACATGCTAAGACTCATAACACAAGATTGCACAATAAGTCAATAACACTTGGTGGCTGCTGCACTAGGATGGTGTCACAGAAACAGGAGTATCATTAGCATTTACGGTGCGAAAGTTAGATGCAGGGCCAGTGATTGCCTCTAAGAGGTTCCAAGTAGATGATCAAATAAAGGTATTAACTTTATCTCCCGACATAGCCTCATCATCTTGTATGTATATATTTTCGGGTTCTTTATGGTCTCTGTTCAAATGAATCATTTGCAGGCACCAGAACTACTCTCGTTCCTATTTTCTGAAGGTAAATATATTAGTTCTTATGCTTATCAGTTCATTTGAACATTATCGGATTTTGTGACTAGGGATTTCGGAATTTCCTAATAAGCAATAATACTTTGCAGGGTCTAAGCTTCTTATCCGTGAACTTCCCTCGATATTTGATGCGTCCGCAAAATCAAAAGCAGTTCCTCAAGATGATTCTGAAGCTACATTAGCTCCAAAGGTATTTGTTGCATATGGCTCAGAGATTTAGAAGGCATTTCTGCTATATTGCTTTCTGTATGAAATCTTACATAATCTGATTCCTATTGGACTGAAATGATTCAATTGATGCACAGATAGCTCCAGATGAGGCTTGGCTCTCTTTTGACCAGGAAGCCTTTGTTCTACATAACAAGGTAGAAGAACCTTCATTTCCTTCTATTAGTCTATAATCATAAACGTAAACAAGTAAAACCGCTTTCTAGGTTCGTGCATTCGCAGGATGGCCAGGAACACGAGCGAAAGTTGTAGTCCTTGATGAAAAAAGCGGTCAGGAAAACATGCTAGAGCTTAAAATCATCACCACTCGAATATCACAAGATCTGGAAATCCATGATGGTGAACAAGATTATGTAACTTTTAGGAAAGGTTCATTGGTCTTTCCTTGTGGAGAAGGTACAGCTTTGGAGGTAATAAATAACTGCCATTACTAAATCAATTAAGTAACATACTCACAGTTGATACAAAACGCAGATGTTATATTGTGGATATTGATCTAGCATTTAAAAAGCTAAGATTTGGTGTTGCTGATTCAGGTATTAGAAGTCCAGCTTCCTGGTAAGAAAGCCATCAGCACGGCCGCTTTTTGGAATGGCTTGAGAGGTCAAAAGCTGAAGAAGCTATGAAGACAGAGACTGAAACACAGATAAGCTTCCAAGTAAATTAGTCAAATCTGGTGTAGCCACTTCTAAATTGTTTCTTACATGTACCTAGCGAGTTTTGGTTTCATTTTTTTTTCTGTTCTTTCTAAATTTACTCACATTCTTTGGTATAAAATGATTTTTTCTCTCATTTCCATCTTTGATTAAGCCATGTCGCTTTCACAGCTAAACGTTAAATTACTTTGGAGATTTTGATCAAATGGTGATTGTTACAAGTAATGCTCACAAGTGTTCTGATGCTTTAACCTGAGACACCACAACTCAAGTGATGTTTCATTAACTGTGTAGAAAAAGGACTTGTACATAGTGCAATAACTACAAATCACTGTCCCATGCTAGTGGCAACGATATCTAAACGTAAGATGCAAGAATAGCCTCATTTACTATATCAGTATTATCATCATAGTAAACAAGTAAAATTCCCAAAAATGTTGGATAAAATCAATTAATACTTGCATCGATCAATGTTTAAGTGGCCATATATTCTCCATAACTTTCGTCTTCTTCCTCAAAGTGAATCCCGTCAATAGCAACTCTTCTTCTGAAACTCCCATCCTAATCTATTCTCAAGCCACTCTTTTGAACTTTCTTGTCTGCAAAAGACACATGAAAATGAATTTGATTTAGAGGCAACCTCATGAGACGTACTAAAAGGGTTGTGAAATACTGATTTTGATCTGTTTATGTAGAGTTTGTACATACCCACGATAGTAAATCTCCATCAATTACAGACGAAGAAAGATACATAATCGCATCAGAGAAGACACGACATACTAATCAAATGATTAATGCGGTTCATGTCAATTATATCAAAACAAAACTAAAGAAAACAACTATTTTCTGTGTGTTTCAGATAAATCTCAATTCATTTTCAAGCTGAGAAACAAGAAAAGTTTCGATAACCATGAAATAAGGTATCAAATAGAAGCCAAGAAGAAGCCAGGAAGAAGCGAAGAAGAAGCGAAGAAGAAGAAGAAGAAGAAGAAGAAGAAGAAGAAGAAGAAGAAGAAGAAGAAGAAGAAGAAGAAGAAGAAGAAGAAGAAGAAGAAGAAGAAGAAGAAGAAGAAGAAGAAGAAGAAGAAGAAGAAGAAGAAGAAGAAGAAGAAGAAGAAGAAGAAGAAGAAGAAGAAGAAGAAGAAGAAGAAGAAGAAGAAGAAGAAGAAGAAGAAGAAGAAGAAGAAGAAGAAGAAGAAGAAGAAGAAGAAGAAGAAGAAGAAGAAGAAGAAGAAGAAGAAGAAGAAGAAGAAGAAGAAGAAGAAGAAGAAGAAGAAGAAGAAGAAGAAGAAGAAGAAGAAGAAGAAGAAGAAGAAGAAGAAGAAGAAGAAGAAGAAGAAGAAGAAGAAGAAGAAGAAGAAGAAGAAGAAGAAGAAGAAGAAGAAGAAGAAGAAGAAGAAGAAGAAGAAGAAGAAGAAGAAGAAGAAGAAGAAGAAGAAGAAGAAGAAGAAGAAGAAGAAGAAGAAGAAGAAGAATAAAGAAGAAGAAGAAAGAAGAAAGAAGAAGAAGAAGAAGAAGAAGAAGAAGAAGAAGAAAAGAAGAAGAAGAAGAAGAATAAATAAAGAAGAAGAAGAAGAAGAAGAAGAAGAAGAAGAAGAAGAAAGAATAAAGAAGAAGAAGAAGAAAAAATAAAGAAGAAGAAGAAGAAGAAGAAGAAGAAGAAGAAAAGAAGAAGAAAGAAGAAGAAGAAGAAAGAAGAAGAAGAAGAAGAAGAATAAAAGAAGAAGAAGAATAAATAAAAGAAGAATAAAAGAAGAAGAAGAAGAATAAAAAAGAAGAATAAATAGAAGAAGAAGAAGAAGAAGAAGAAGAATAAATAAAGAAGAAAAAAGAAGAAGAAGAAGAAGAATAAAGAAGAAGAAGAAGAAGAAATAAAGAAGAATAAAGAAGAAGAAGAAGAAGAAGAATAAATAAAGAAGAATAAATAAAAGAAGAAGAAGAAGAAGAAGAAGAAGAAGAAGAAGAAGAATAAATAAAGAAAAGAAGAAGAAGAAGAAGAAGAAGAAGAAATAAATAAAAGAAGAAGAAGAAGAAGAAGAAGAAGAATAAAAAAGAAAAGAAGAAGAAGAAAGAAGAAGAAGAAGAAGAAGAAGAAGAAGAAGAAGAAGAAGAAATAAAGAATAAAGAAGAAGAAGAAGAAGAAAGAAGAATAAAGAAGAAGAAAAAAGAAGAAGAAGAAGAAGAAGAAGAAGAAGAAGAAGAAGAAGAAGAAGAAGAAGAAGAAGAAGAAGAAGAAGAAGAAGAAGAAGAGGAAGAAATAGTAGAAAAAAAGAAGGAGAAGAAGAAGAAGAAGAAGAAGAAGAAGAAGAAGAAGAAGAAGAAGAAGAAGAAGAAGAAGAAGAAGAAGAAGAAGAAGAAGAAGAAGAAGAAGAAGAAGAAGAAGAAGAAGAAGAAGAAGAAGAAGAAGAAGAAGAAGAAGAAGAAGAAGAAGAAGAAGAAGAAGAAGAAGAAGAAGAAGAAGAAGAAGAAGAAGAAGAAGAAGAAGAAGAAGAAGAAGAAGAAGAAGAAGAAGAAGAAGAAGAAGAAGAAGAAGAAGAAGAAGAAGAAGAAGAAGAAGAAGAAGAAGAAGAAGAAGAAGAAGAAGAAGAAGAAGAAGAAGAAGAAGAAGAAGAAGAAGAAGAAGAAGAAGAAGAAGAAGAAGAAGAAGAAGAAGAAGAAGAAGAAGAAGAAGAAGAAGAAGAAGAAGAAGAAGAAGAAGAAGAAGAAGAAGAAGAAGAAGAAGAAGAAGAAGAAGAAGAAGAAGAAGAAGAAGAAGAAGAAGAGTGAATCTAGACATATTGAGTTTTACCCTACCTTGCGAATCAATCAATGGCGAATTCGAGTGAAATCGACCGCTCTCGCAAATCCAATATTTAGTTTCTCGGTTAGAATCTGCGATTTTTTAGAAATAGAATATGTAAATATAATAAATATATGTATAAATATATAGTCAAAACTCAAAACTACATATAGATTAAGAAAAAGATGAGAATGTTTATGGCGATTTGTCCCAATAAAGTTCTGGAAACTTTGAAGATTGCTATGAGCACCAACGCTGAAACTTTGAAGATTGGTATCAATATCAACATCATCAGAATGATGGAGATTAGAAACATTTTTCTCTTCTTCTTCTTCTCTTCTTCTTCTTTTCTTCTGATTTCTTTTTTCTTCTTTCTTTTTTCCGTTTCTTTTCGTTTAAGACTTATATAGAGGATTAATAGAATTAGATAACCAAGGAGAAATTCCCCCAATGGATTCTACGTACTATTACTGTATTACTGATGAGCGATTTTTCGAGTTAGATTTGATTTTATAATTGTAAATATTATTGTTTGGATTAAATATGTGATTAAAAAAACTTTGTTATTTTTTTTTAAAATTACTAACATAGAAATATTATAATTTAAAACATCTGAAAATATTTTAATTGAAATTAGCCATTGTATTTCATTAAAAAATTTAATATTCATCTAATAATCATTTCAATGTGTTTTTTTTTAATTTAGAAAATGCACCTATTTCACAATTTTTTTCTTTTTGGTCAAACATATTTTATAGATAGAAACTCAAACTCCAAATTTGGAGATGTTCAACTAGGGAGATAACAAGGCTACTAGAGCCAAAGAAACCGATGTTACAATAGTCAACCGGTGTACATAAAAGACACCAATAAAGTCATACATAACACCTAAAAAACTAGCGATTAAAACATCTTTAGCCTTGAGAAGTGGAAGTAGATCTTCGGAGTCGGAGATCACAGTTGGTGATCAATTATCCATAAAAAATGCACTAACAAGAGCTTAATCCACCAACAGAGCATTGGCTAAAAGATCAAAGGTGACTGAACACCTGCTTGTTGAGCCTACAATAAAAATTACATCTACCATCTCTTTACCACTCCACTTCGTTCCACTAAGTCTAGAGAGACATGTCCTCATAATAGCCATGAACCATTAAACACATAAGGGGATTTATTTTGTATAGATACTTTAGATATTCATATTTATCAGTATATGTATATTTTAAGCTTTTGTATTTTGTTTATAATAGATTTAACTTGTTAGTGTTTGTTTTGCTTTTTATAACTGCGATTATCCGAATTGTTGAATCTCTCCATAATGGATAACAAAATGAAGCCAATATATCCGTTATACACCCGTGAAATAGAAACTATTTAAGTTCACATTCAAAAGCCGATTACTTCTAATATGATTGAAATTTGGTGAATACAAACTAATATCATTCAAAAGAAAATATGATTGAAATTTGGTGAATACAAACTAATATCATGAATAAAGACAATCAAAAGCCGATTACTTCTAATAATTTATTTATTCTAAAACTGGATTAGATAACAACATAGATGATTAAATATGTTTTTCCTTACATCAAAACTTTAGGACTAGCACAATGGCACATATTGACATCACAACAAATTGAAAAACAAGAATTTGGTCTATAAGGCAAGAACGCTAACTATTGGGCTGAGATCAATCGTAATGGGCCTAGCCCCTTAATAGTGTGCCCCTCAAGTGATAACCTAAACGGGAAACGTAAACACGAAACAGAGTTGAAGAAGGAAACCGCCTAAAAGTCCTAATCCTAGTTTGATTAGAGATAGCGAAAGTGTGAAACCACTATAAAAGAGTTGCACACGAACACAAGACAAACATATTTTTTTTTCTTTACCAAAGCAAAGCTAAAACCTAGATAAATAAACAAAAGTATGGGAAGAGTATTTCACTTTGTGAAACCGTTCCTATGTTTTGTGCCAGAGGTGCAAAGTAGTATGGAGAAGAAGGTTTCATTGAAGGAGAAGGTCATCTACACTTTGACCACTCTATTCTTGTTTCTCGTTTGTAGTCAGCTTCCTCTCTACGGTATCCACTCAACCACCGGTACGGATCCGTTCTACTGGATGCGTGCCATTCTTGCATCAAGCCGTGGCACCGTCATGGAGCTCGGTATCGGTCCCATCCTTACATCAGGGCTCGTGATGCAGCTCTTGACAGGCTCAAAGATCATTCAAATCCCCGAAGAGCATCGTGCTTTTGCGCAGAAGCTTCTCGGCATTCTAATCTCCATTGGTCAAGCCGTGACATATGTTCTCTTTGGAATGTATGGTCCTATTGCGCAGCTCGGTGTCGGGAATGCAATACTCATTGTCCTCCAGCTTGTATTTGCTGGATTCATCGTTATCTGTCTAGACGAGCTTCTACAAAAGGGATACGGTCTTGGCTCTGCGATTTCCCTTTTCATAATGACCAACCTTTGCGAAAACGTTATCTGGAAAGCGTTTAGTCCCGTCATAATCAATAACATGGGACGCTCTAGACCTGAGTTCGAAGGTGCTGTCGTCTCGCTCTTCCATAACCTAATAACCAAGTCCAATATCCGACAAGCCTTCTTTAGGCAAAACCTTCCAAACGTTACGAACTTGCTCGCAACGGTCTTGGTCTTCCTCATCGTTGTCTACTTCCAAGGTTTCCGCGTTTTCTTGCCCGTTAAGTCAAAGAATTCGCGCGCAGGCCAAAAGATTTCTAATTACCCTATCAAGCTCTTCTACACCTCCAACATGCCTATCATTCTCCAATCTGCTCTCGTCTCAAATCTCTACTTCATATCTCAGCTTCTCTACCGCAATTTTAGTGGTAACTTCTTGGTTAAGTTGTTGGGACAATGGAGAGAGTCCATACCAGTCGGTGGTCTAGCTTACTTGATCACAGCTCCAACAAGCTTGGCGGATATGGCGGCTCATCCTTTCCACACACTCTTCTACATTGTCTTCATGCTCTCTGCTTGTGCGTTTCTCTCAAAGACTTGGATTCAAGTCTCGGGTTCTTCTGCTAGAGACGTAGCTAATCAGCTCAAGGAGCAACACATGGTGATGCCTGGACACAGAGACTCCAATCTGCAAAAGGAGCTTAACCGCTATATCCCAACTGTAGCCGCCTTTGGAGGAATGTGCATCGGTGCACTCACTATTCTTGCTGATCTCACCGGAGCCATTGGCTCAGGGACCGGAATCTTGCTTGCCGTCACAACCATATACGAGTTTCTCGAAACTTTTGACAAGGAAAAAGCCACACAGTGATGCATGCATGTACTATCTTTGTTAAAAACATAAATTAATTAATTCCTAGTTAAAGATCGATATAAGCTTTTCTATTTGTTTTTTTTTTCGGTGTCAAGTGTAAATTTCTTTCATGTCAATAAAAAATAAAAAAATACACAAATATTTGGAGTGATGTTACCGAGTTTCTCCCTTTGTTGAGCTCATGATATATTCTACGTCTTCCTCTATTCTCCTCTTTCGTTGTTTCCTCTGTTTTTGTATATAAAAATATCAAAAACGAAGAGAACAAGCCATGCGGCTACATTTGACAACAAGAGCGACTTTAAAGCATCAAATACACCCAAAAAAATAAAAAATACCATAGTGATTTAAAGCATATGGAAACATGTAACCATTATTTGTCTACACCTCTATTTAATATTCTCGCTTTTTTGGAGATTTTATAGACTTGGCATCAAAACTATATGAGCATAACAGAACATTAGAGAAGAAACAACTTGAATGTGGTTGTTGATTTTTGGTTTTTTTTTTTTCTCTAATTATCAGATAATTCAGAGCTTTCGATATTTTTGTTGTTTTCCATGTCTTAAAAAATTATGAAACTATTCATAGTAATCAGTTTTTGCCCCTTATTATTCTTTTTTTGTAGTATTTAGTTTCCTAGTTTTAATATCTTGTGTGGTAATAGTCTTGTGCTTAGATCATTTCGTTCAAAACTAGTCTATAAACACAAGCCTAAAATGTGAAACCACCTTCTAGGTTCGTTTATTCGCAGGATCGCCAGGAACACGAGCTAAAGTTATATTCCTCGATCACAAAAGCGGTCAAGAAAACATGCTAGAGCTTAAAATCATCACCACTCGAATATCGCAAGATCTGAAAATCCATGATAGTGAAGAAGATTATATAACTTTCAAGAAAGGTTCATTGGTCTTTCCTTGTGGAGAAGGTATAGATTTGGAGGTAATAGATCACTGCCATAACTAAATCAATTAAGAAACATACTCCCAGTTGATACAAAACGCAGATGTTATGATGTGGTTATTGATCTAGCATTTAAAAAGCTAATATTTGGTGTTGCTGATTCAGGTATTAGAAGTCCAGCTTCCTGGTAAGAAAGCCATCAACGCGGCTGCTTTTTGGAATGGCTTGAGAGGTCAAAAGCTGAAGAAGCTATGAAGACAGAGACTGAAACAGAGATAATTTGGTCAGGAAGATAAAACCAAGCAAATTAGTCAAACTGGTGTATTCACTTCTAAATTCTGGTTTCATTTATTTTGTTATGAGTTATGACTAAATATCCTCACATTCTTTGGCATAATATGATTCTTCTCTCATTTTTTTTTCCGAGGAAGAAGTTTTATGTATAGAGGTTTAAGTTTATGTAATCAATACCTTGGCATCAACCAGAAACACTAAACTTATGTCAATTAACTGTGTAAAAGGATCTGTGCATGGTGCAATTAACACTAAATCACTATCCCATGCTACTGGCTACAATATCTAAATGCACCACGTGAGAATAGTTAACTAAATCAGAATTAGCATCATAGGCAAACATCTGTGCAAGTAAAACTCCCAAAAATATTGGAATACCTGCATCAATCGATCTCTAAGTGGCCATATATTCTCCATAACTTTCATCCAACATCTCAACCACAGGAGCATACTGCAATCATGTCAAATTAATGTGAGTCTGTGAGTGAAAAAAAAAACGAAGGGCGAAAGAAGCTTAAGAAAAAACTGGGGATGGATATATTTACCTCGTCATCTTCCTCAAAGAAAGTCCCGTCAATATCGCTCTTCTTCTGAAACTCCCATCCTAATCTGTTCTCAAGCAACTCTTTGAACTTCCGTGTCTGCAAAAGACAGATGTGAAAATGAATTTGACTTAGAGCAACCTCATGAGACATGTAGAATAAGGGTTGTGAAATACTGATCTGATCTGTTTATGTACAATTTTGTACTTACCCATGACAGTAAATCTCCATCAACTACAGACGCCTCTTCCACTAATGCAAAAAAGTCCTGTTATCAAAAGCAATGAAAGTTTTGACTCAAATTTACAAGATCCTTCAGATTATTTAATATGCTAAACGTATATTAAGCAAACGCAGAACCCATGTCACTAGTCAGGAGATTTACCTTACAAAGCAAATGCAGAAAACTATCGGAAGCTAGCCAAGAATCATCAAGAAGTGCATGAATGCCCATCTCAGGACCACTAGTTTCTTTTTGTAGTCCATATTTCAGTTGATGGTAGATGACTTTGATGAACTGTAGTAAATGCATCAGATAGAGACAAAAAAAATGAGTTTATTTTTCAGTATATCGTTGAGGTAAAAACAAATTAGAAAGGTAGAATGTTAGTTGGTAAAGCCTGCATAGTGCATATGCTATACTATTTAGGACATATAAAGAGAGAGAGTGACGAGATACATAGTATAGATTTACTTATCATCAAGATGCATTCTCAGATATACTATTTAAAATGAAAATTAACAAAACTAACCTTTGTAAATAGTTGACTCCTTGTATGAAAGGGCTGCCAAAGATCACAAAGGAATGTTAATATAAAAAAACCAAAGAACCATGAAGATACATTAATTTCTCGAATACAATAACATATAGAAGCAGGTACCTATGCTATAAACAAAAACTAAGAAGCATAGAAAATGGATGAGAACAAAAGAAAAAGATACATCATTGCATCAGAAAAGACTCGGGTAAGACTAATCATAAATTTCTCAGATGCATGAGACAAGACATATCAAATGATTAACACAGATGTACATAATATCAATATATCAAAAGGAAGAAGGAATTTTGGTATGGAAATAATAATAACATAATGGAGCTTCAAAATCACATACCGCGTCAATGCAGCCCAGTAAAAGACTAACTAACGACTTCCACTGCATGAAAGATTCAAGAGACTGGCCCATCTGCACAATAACGTGACAATGTTATCTGATAATGGAACATATGTAAAGGATGTCGATTTGTAATGATAAGTATATCCACTATGTGTGTATGAGCTTCTAATAAGCATATATAACAGTAAGCAGTGCATACCAGAAACGCTACGAACGAAAACTGTAACTCCCCAAGAAGCAAGTCTTCCGAGCCTTTGTACTCCTTTGACAATATGCTTTCTAGCAGTTGAGTCTATATAAAGAAAAAATAGGAAATGACATAGTCTAAGCTTGACTGGAACTTGAGATTTAAACATCTACCGAAAAAGAAAAGAGGAAGAATATGTTAAGGGGAGTTACCTTGTCATGATTCATCAAGGTCAGCTCCTGCCCGGACATTCCCTTGTGCTTTATAATCCGAGGAATAGTAGTGTAGTAAAACCTATTCCCTTTTGGTTGCTCAGTAGATGATGCCTTAGACTTGCTTTTCTTCATCTGTTCATCAAGTGCTTTTTCCATTTCCGTTTTGGGTCCACCTTCTAGAATAGCAGATTCATATATGACTGTTATTTCTCCTCCAACTGGCTCTGCAAATTTGAACATATAACTTTGAACAAACATAAGTTTTACAGTGTTCACTACTCAAGTGATGGAAAACATTGACAATGTTGTTAAAGAATCCACCACAAATAAGGTTCACATACCAAATTTTTCAACAACATCCTTTGTAATGTAGTTAGATAAGTGCTTCCATTCTCCATACTGACTTAAATTGTATGGGCCAAGATGTTTGTCAAACTCCAAACTTCTGACTGCTTGAGAATATCTCTCTTCCTGGCATCAAAGGGAGAAGAATGCCAAAAAAAATTTTGTTCAAATTTCGCATAACAGATTTGATTACATTCCTCTTCCAGAAGACACTAAACTAATATCAATTTAACTGGAACATCGCTAACAAACGAACAAACCTCTTCTTCAGGTACTTTGGCTAACCACTCGTCTTGCTGATTCCATTTGCGTACAATAACCTTGAATAGTCAAAAAGATAGTGAATTATATATCCATGATCGGTTTATACAGTTCCATGGTGCTACTTACAGAATATCAAAAACGAACAAGAACATGACGCATTGATTTCTTCAGAATTTGTTTTCTATGTAAAAAAAAATAGTATTATGCAATCTCCATCTCAGGTCAACATGAATTTGAGACGAAAAGATAACAAATGAGTAGGCTAGAAAGATTCCAAACCTGAGAAGGAGCAACATCAACAAAGAAGCCAATGGTAGGTGAAAACTCTTTACCATCCCTGAAGAAAGAAAAAAAATGAATGTCTTCTGTTATCATCGTTTTCAATGAGTTAACCATTTTTATACAAAAGCACAAACAAACAAAAACCATTTAAAGACTTTAAACCTTGTAGATGAACTATAGAATACAAAGTGAATTCCAGGAGGAATCATCTTCATTCCTTTAAAATCTGGTCCCACTGAGAATATCTGTAACAAAAATTCACAAAATTGTTAAGAATATGCAAATTCCACTAAGAATCTGATTAAACCATAATAAGAATCCAGTAATAACCAATGCTATAGAGTAAGATTCCATTTTTAATGTCTCTTCAAAATCTTAGTCCATGTAAAGTGATAGTCAGAATTTCAAACAATTGCAAGAGAAACATGCCAATGAAAAATAGAGTTTCATTCCCAATTTCTTCATAAACTTTACTAAATCATACAGAAATATCACAATTACAAAGCTTTAAACTTGGAAGAAAAGTAACAAAAAAAAACCTGAGTATCGATTCCAACAAGAGTATGCTGAGGAACATCGAGAAAGAGAAGCGTAGCTCCACGCTTAACAAGCTCTAGTGCCTTTTCAGAATCCATCACTTTCTTCTTCTTCTTCTTCTTCGGAGCGTCGATCAATAAGAACATCATAGAGAGTAGATTCCAGAGAAGGCCCATTAAATAGGCCCATTAAGTAAGTTAGGCTTTTCCATCGTGGCCCAAATACGTGGCTTTTTACGCGCTATTCACGCGCTTTACTTTTTCAACCGACATTAACCTTTATATATATGGAATCTATATTTTGCTGCTTCTTCACGATCGTTATTTTTTTTTTCACCCAAATCGTTTCAATTTCTAATATTCTTCTTCTCTCTCGCAACGCAATCACCAAATCCAAATTTTAGGGGTTTTTTTCTCAATTGTTCGATCGTTCGATCAGGAAAATTCATACGCCTGTTGAAATCGAGAAGATGTCATCAAACGGATTCTTCTCTTCTCAGAGAAACTCACAACACCGAAACGCAAACGCTGGAACGACGTTGAAGAGACGAAACGACAATCGCGGTTTCAACGGAATCGGAGGTTTTCAAGAGGAGCGAAACCGTTACGCACCGCCTCAGAAACGTCTCAGATCTCAACCGCAAACGCAAACGCAAACGCAACCGCAACCACAGTTCAGATCTGGCATGAATCTTCCTCTGTATCATCATCATCATGGTATTAGTAATAACATGTCTAGGGTTTCTCAATCATATAACAATTACGGTGATGTGATTACTTCTAATTCAAGTTTTGTATTACCTAACAATGATTCTAGCACCAATCATCATCGTTATCTAAACCCTAATCCCCAAATTGTTCCGATTCCATTACCATATCGTAAGCTTGATATCTCTTTCGATTCGTTACCTGAATGGGCTCCGAATCAAGCCCTAAATCCGAATTTCGCACAAAACGCAAACCCTCAAGTTTCTGCGTTTACGAATGTTCCAAATTCGTTACCTTTGAATCATTCAAACATGGTTTCAATTGTGTCACAATCAATGCCACAACCAATTGTTTTGGGCAAAGAGTTAATAGATTTACTTAGCGTTCTTAACAATGAGAAAGAGAAGGAAACTTCAGAAGCAAGTATTAGTGTTAAATTACCTCCTGGGCTAAGTTTTGATGACGCTTCGTCTCTTAAAGTTCGATATGAATCTGTGATTAAGTCTCTGTATTTTGATATGCCAAGACAATGTTCGTCTTGTGGGGTTAGATTCAAATCTCAAGAAGATCATAGTAACCACATGGATTGGCATGTAAGGAAGAACAGATCATCGAAAGCCACTACAAAACAGAGCCAGAAACCGAAGAAATCGCGGGATTGGTTTGCGAGCACGCCTTTATGGCTAAGTGCAGCAACAGGAGGGACAACAGAATCAGCTAAAGCATCTTTCGGCGAAGCGCAGAAGGAGGAACATCAAGAAGAGCATGTAGTGCCTGCAGATGAAGATCAGAAGCTATGTGCGTTATGTGAAGAGCGTTTTGAAGATTTCTTTAGCCATGAAGCTGATGATTGGATGTATAAAGATGCAGTTTACTTAACCAAGAATGGTCCTATAGTTCATGTTAAGTGTATGCCTGAAACCCGAGTCGCGAAGGATTCGATAAAGCCGAGAGTAATGTCTGTTTCGGTTCCATCGGTTGCGAGTCCTATAGTCTGTTGATTGATTTTAACATAAGGTTTTTATATCTCTGTTTTAGTCATTTGGTTTTAACTAATGTATATGATATGAATCGAGTTGTAAAAACATTCAGTTTCAATAAAATACTTCACTTTGATCTCCTTCTTTACTCTTATTATCTCTCTTTACCTTTATGTTTCTTCTCTTGTTTCAATTAGATGCATTGTTTAACAGAAGATGCAATAGATTTTTTTTATTTTTTTTTGAAGAAGCAATAGATTGTCTCCTAATGCTTATGCTAATTATTACAAACCTCCCAAACGTCAAAGTTACGAAATTAATATAAGAATAACAAATCTTCTCAAGATTTGGAAGATACTTTTATGATTGAATCATTCCTTATCTCAGTTTTTTTGCCGGAAAAAAAAAAGCACAACCAAAGTAGGGCCTCACTATATATCTGTGATCCAATAATACTTACAAAGTATTTAAAACATTGAGGAATATTATAAAGTTTAAGAGGAAAGCAAAAAGGTTTTTGCAATACAGCAATGTAAACTCACCATAAGAAAGATAAATGGTCCCCAATATTGACTCCAATTGATAGATAAAGTGGCACAATGATTTTTTTTTCAAGTCATAATGAGAGCCAACTCTAGATTCAATTCATATATGTTACTATATATATATATATATATATATATATATATTTTTATAATCAAGGAATGATCCAGACTTTTAATATCCGACTAATCCCCTTAGGGTGAGTGTAGCCGTTGAGTAGTTCACTCACCGGATTTTCTAATAAGCCTGAACACCACTTCGATTAGTCAAATAAGAGTGATGTAGATAATTCCGTGCTTGAAGAGAATCGATCCCTAACTTAGACCAACAAAGCAATTCCTCTTCAAGTGGAACCACGAGACCACCACCATTTGATTACTATATTGTTTGCTTTAAGAATCTGCAATATATTTTGTACTGATTTGATTGGATCCACATCATATGTAATGTGTCCCTTATGTATTTAGAATTACACTAAAATCAAAGATTATTTGTAATCATATCATAGCTTATCTCAACCATCTCTCGTTTAGAGACACACCAAAGAAGTTTAATCAACGGTGCTTCATTTTCATTGAGGCTTACTAGACTAGTTCAACGAATCACACTTTAATTCAGAAAATTAATACATTCTAGAAAACTTATATTCGTCTTAAGATTGCAACTATCCGAAATTGAACAGGAAGAAACGTAAATTGCGGCATTATTCGTTGGTCATAAGTCACAACACAAATTAGCATGCATCATTGTTCCACTTAATGGTGCTTAATTTTCTTCTAGGCTTACTAGACTAGTTCAACGAAGGTCACTTTAATTCAGAAAATTAATACATTATAGAAAACTTATATTCCTCGTAACAATCCAAAATTGAACAAGAAAAAAACGTAAATCGCGGCGTTAATCAATACTTTGCATTCATTTTTATTCAATAATTCGTTAGGTGACAGTCAAACGTTTAAAGAAAACCTAACACCTAGTCAATAAACCAAAGATTAATGAAGAAACTGTTTTTAGTAGTAACTTTTTTATATATTTGATTAATAAAAATAATGGTTTTATAGAATTTTTTGGTATTTGTATTTCATTTTTTAGTAAAAAGGTTATTGAAAAAAGAAAAGAATAATTAGAAATTTATTAATTAGGCTGTATAGAAACTAAAAACATTGACCTTCTAGTTAATCAATTTTTAACCGATTTGGTCAAAATTTGGGGCCACCTAGAGATACTTTCAAGTTTCAACAACCTAGGCAAATGCCTACTCGGCCTGATTTTTAAACACTATAGCACTCACCAATTGCATTAGTTTTGTTTTGCGGCTTTAAGGATAAAATCTAGTGAAAATTTTATAAATGCCAAACACGTTGTGAACTTACATATATAGCCTCACTTTGAGCTTCTTATTTCTACTTGAAGAGATGGTTAGTTTCGTCATTTTAGATGTCGGGTGCTTTGTTTGACCACTAAGTTAACATACATACCAACACGGAACCGTGTATGCCTTTTGCTTTTTTTAGTTTTTACTCAATCACGAGAGCATAAATCATCTTTCTTACATTTTCTAAGCATCCATATCCTCTTTTCATTTTATTGTTCTTGTAGTACCTATTCAACAATTTCAACACTAAACACGTGAATACCTTGAATTTGTTTGCTTTTGTACAAATTTGGGGTTCTAATGTTGATTTTGAATTTGATATATGGAAAACAATAATCTCAAGTCAAATTTGAGAGCATTCTTAGTAACTTGCATGCGCATGTAATTAACCTTGAAGACCAAAGAAAATTTGCATGTGATTTTTGACTTTACTTAGGACCGATTTTAAGAAAAGCATCTCTATTAAAGGCACAATATAATTGGATAGATCAGGGAATAATATGAAAAATCTACATATTCATAAATGATAATTTTTGTAGATAAGTGACTAATGAACGTAATATAAAAATTATTGTTGGTTTTCGATGAAACTAAGATTGAATCATGGTTAAACCGAGATTTAAAATGAACCATTGATTGATTTTGAGCTAGTTTAGCTCAGGTTGTGAGTTTGTGTTAGGAGGCGGATGAAAATTAAAACAACCAATTCTGTTTTTTATCTTCGTTTTAATAAAAATTTGTTCACGTTAATGTTCTAGTGGAATTATCGATACGAGAAACTCCTTGTTTGTGGAGATCTGGTGTGTACGAACTTCTGAATAGTAAATTGTCAGATCCTGATATGGCCAAAACATAAAATCAATCACATCGATTGATATGAACTCAAATCTCGCATTCACATGTTTTTTTTGTTGATTTTTTTTATTTAACTTATAATTTTGTTTCTGCCTCATTTGCGATTGTTCTTGAATCTTTAGTCATGAATAGAGAATATTTGCCATCAAAGTGTTGTTCATGAAACATTTTTTTTTTGTTACCAAAAAAGTTGTGGTCTAGTGGTAGTACCAGCAAGTTGGTTTTTTTTTGTGTTCTGGATCCAATTTTCTTTTGAGACGGAGATGCATTTTTTAAATATGAATGAACTAAATGTTAGTTCTGGATACCGAAGAAGTTATGGGCCAAAAAATATAATTTTTTGTTTCTTAATATATGCTTTGATTTGTTTGTCTTAATTTTGACAAGGTGTTGATTATATTTCTTACACCATAATATGGCTACATTGAGTCTATATTCGAATAACAAAACATAAAACTTGGAAAAATACCTACCACGAAGCACGAACGGGCGGTAGTTACAGTCATTTAAGATTTTAGTAACGGAGTTAATTAATTCATTGCTTTTCAAAAGAAAAAAAAAGCTGTAATAAATTTTAAATAAATGTATTTTGCATATTTGCCATGGAAGACCGACATATTAAACTTTATTATTTAAAACATTTATGAATCAAAATTTTCAACGTTCACGACTTTAATTAAAATTAGAGGAATCTCTATAAAATTTCACCGCTTCACACACACTAAAATTCAAAAATAATATATTATAACCGAACCTCCCCAACATATATAAATACATCCAACTTTATAACACATTTCACATTCTCCAATCAATAAACAAAAAAAAAAGCTAGACAAAATGGGAAACAGCATAACTATAAAGCGAAAGAGAGCAAAAGTGATGAAAATCGACGGCGAAACTTTCCGGTTAAAAACTCCGACGACGGCGAGAGAAGTCACGGCGGACTATCCTGGTTACGTTCTATTAGATTCTGAAGCTGTTAAACATTTTGGAGTTCGCGCCAAGCCGCTTGAGCCAAGCCAGATCTTGAAACCAAAGAAGACTTATTTTCTCGTTGAGCTTCCCAAGTTTCCACCGGAGAAGACGCCGGAGACGGATAATAAGCTCCCGTACCGGAGAGTGATGTCAGGAATCCACGTCGGCGCGAAGGAAAGGTTAGAAATGTTGATGTTGTCTCGGAGAACGGTCTCCGACGTTACGACCGTTAGATCTGACGGCGGAGATGGGCCTGTGCTTGGACCTGGTCAAACGAGTGTGAGGCTGAGGTTGCCTCGATCTCAGATCACGAAGCTTATGGAGGAGAGTCATGATGCTTCGGAGATTGCAGAGAAGATTTTAGGTATTTATATGGAACGTTCCGGTGAGATTGGCGGCAGTAGAGGCGGTGGTGATAGACGCCGGGAACTTGGAAGCGGAGAAATTAAGGCGCGTGAGGTAATTCTGTTTTGACTTTTAATTTTGGTCAAAATATTTTCACGGCGTTAATTTTGTTCTTTGACCTGAAAATTTAAGACAGTTTCAACGTAATAGAATCTAGAAGTGATTGACGACAAAAAAACCCGTAAAATAATGTCAACTAACAAAAAAAAAAAACTGATAATTCAAACCGGTTGAACTTGGTATCAGACTTTTGAAACATTGGGTCTCGTTCCAAATTCAAATACCGGTTTAAGGGTCTATCTTTATACCGGTTTAAGGGTAAAAACTATCTTTATACCAGTTTTATTACAACCAATCATTAGTTTTAAAATTGTTATTAAAAATGATATTTTTAAATTTTTTTATACCAATATCTCTTACAATGAACTTTATCATTTTTCACTATTTAGGTACTCCCTTCATTTATAAATAAGTGTCATTTTACCTATTTAAAATTCTAAAACAACATTGAATCTAAAACAAAAAAAAAATTAATCCTAAAAAAACACGGAAAAAGTATTACTTCCTACTTTTCCACCATTAAAAGTTTTGTAACTCTTTGTGTTATAGATCTTAATCCAAAGAAAATGTATGAAATTTGTTTCAAAAGTTATTGGATACAAAAAGTGAATAGTAATAAAAATGTCAACTATCACTTATGCGTAAGTAAGTATTTATATCCGGGAATTAAGCAAATATTTTAATTTTTAGTTTATTGGAGTGGAGTTTCTATATTAATGTACAAGACAAGAAACATAATTTTAATGTTTAAGCATTACTTGGAAGTGACTAGAGTACATTAATATATTATTATTGAAACCACTAGGCCACTAGGGTATATGTATTTATCTATTTGTTTCACTTTCATCTATATACGTGAGTATGACGTAGTACGTAACATTTACAAAAGATTTACGTACGCACACATTCACACATGTATCTATCGATGCACACATTCACACATGTATCTATCGATGCATGTGAATGAATAGTGAATTTAAAATAGTCAATTTATCGGGCAGGAATGGACTTAAATGTTAGATTGACAAAAGAACTCGTAATTGGTTTCACATATCTTGAAATTGTCTGTCTCATAGTCATATAACTACCACATTGTAAAAAAAAAAAAAAAAAAAAAAAGAACTACTACAATGTAGAAGAAAGGATATGCTTAGAAACACATGATTATTAATGTAAGTCTATTAATGTGATTATGCTAGATTACACATGATTATTAATGTAAATACACATGATTATTATTGCAAATCTATAAAATGTGGTGATATTTTTTGGTTCTTCGGTAAAAGGTGGCATTTTATCATTTTATCATGCATGTTTTTTTTTTTGGGTTAAAAATCATGCATATTCTGTAAATGCGATATTATGTAAAATTATCAGATGAAATATATTTGTTTAATTTGAAATATCATGCATAATATATTTACAATATTACTATTTACCGATCCTTGCCAATAAAAGCTTTCACTACGTTTTTTTTTAAAGTTTAGGGGACAACTTTTTTCATAAAGTTTACAAGTATGAAATATATCGAAAACAATATTGATGAAATATCATATTCATTACCAATGATGATGATCTTCTTGATCACCAAATAATTTATCGATTTGTTTGGCTAATCTTTTTTATATATATATATATTTTTGTAAATTAGTTAAGGGTCAAAGAAGTAATAATACTTAATTAAACATGTGCAGAAGCAGGTGAGTTTCGCCGGAGAAGGTGGAAGGGAGCTTCCTGTTCTATGGAGTAGAAGTGGAAAATAATCATCAATTAGACAACAAATTCTCTTTTTTCTTTCTTTTTTAGAACTCTCTTTTTTTTCCCTTATAAATATAACTATATTGTGGTAGACTAGTACTCATTTCTCATGTATATATCTATCTTTATATAGCAAATAGAGATTATTTAGAACTGTTTGTTTTCCTTGTCGTTATTTAGTTCTTTCATAGTTTAAGATATATCAAATTTATAGTGGCTAATAGAGATGGTTTGGTGGTATCTACCGCCTACCCCACAAGTTACAAATAATCAACGATCATTAGTGAATCAACTTTACTTAGAATTATAAGCATTTCCCAAAACTATATTGGATTTCAAAGAATCTGAAGAAAATCTATAAATAATATTTATCATCACTACAAACAATTTCAGGAAAAGTAAAAAGTTATGGACAGTCCACACTCCAGTAGACGCAAGATGAATGATTACCGTAGGTTACCCAATATGGCATCCTATTGTAGATACAAGTTGATAAAAGAAAAAATAGCAATAAAATGGTATATATAATAAATTAAATAATATTAACTTTTATACAGAAAAAATAGAAAAGAATATAATTTTAAAACTATCTGTCCATTTACACTTTAATAAAAACTATAAAGAATCAAATATTTTTACCGTCTAAACTATAAAAACTATAAAAACTGCCACAAAAATTATATAGGATTTCTAACATTTTTAGGGAAAAGAAGATAATTTTCGTCCTTCATCTATATCATCATCATTTGTGTGTATCAGCCTTTTTTCTGAGTGGAAAAGTTAGCCTTCTCTTTCGCCATTAAAAAAAGAAGGAAAGATGTGTGCTTTAGGTGCACCACTCTCCCCACTAGATTTAGACTAAGCAAAGCCTATCATCATTACTCGTAGTTAGCCAGATTATGATGTGATATGCTCTATACTAGTTTTTGTTTTGTGGTAAAGGGCATCTCCAACCTTATACATCATTTTAGTGTTGAAACTATCATATTTTAATATAATTTTAACATTAAAAATATTTTTTTTTTCAACCAAAACAATATCTTAGTTTTAAAATAAATATTTGTTTTTGTTATTTAATAGTTTTGATTAATGTTTTTATTCTAGAATTATATTACATTAAAACATATCATATTAAAAATATTTACTTTTCTTGTTTTATATCTATTTTTAAAATTATTTTTTTTCATTAAATTTATTATTTTATTAATAAAATAAGTGAATAGTGTTTGATGTTGTGAATAGTGTTGCTCTAAATTTAATGTAATAATGTAACATAACACTAAAACAGTGTGATTTTTAGCATCTTATTGAAGTGATTTTAGTGTAAAAATTACACAGAAATTGTGTTTTGCATTGCAGTTCCATTAGAAATGGCCTAAGCATATATATATATGTTATGGTAAAGTCAGATTAAGAAATCACATGCAGTATATTTAATAGTTATATATTTTACTATATAATATCACTACAAAAAATTAGTCGGAAATAGATGGAAATATCCTTCGGAAATCTATCAGAAAATACTGATTCCCACATATTTCCGACGGACACCACTATCTGTTCTAGAACGTCAGAAATGAAAACTAAATTGGTAATGCGTCGAAATTTCCAATGGATTTCTAACAAACTTCCAGCATCCATATTTCCAACAGATATCCGACATATACGTCGATCGGTAATTTCATCCGAAATCCGTCAGAAATAACTACCGATAGCGTTCCGACGGACTCCGACAACTTTCTGATAGCACCAGAAACGACGGATTCCGTCGAATTTCCGACAGGTATTTTGCCAACGGTATTTCGACTGATCTATTTCCGATGGATAGATTTCCGATGAATTTTCATTTTTTGGTTTTTTCTTAAAATTAGTTTCAAAATTTAATAAAATTGAAAATTAAATTTATCTTTCTTAGAGGATGCTGCAATTGTCATAAACACTGAATCCACTAAGGGTTACTCTATTATAACTTCTTACTTTCCTCTTTCTGCTGTCACTATTTTGTATGATTCTGTCCCATCTCCACCTCTATTTTTGGATACTTCTATGTATTGATCAGGTGAAACTAATGTGTGTATGGTTGAAGATAATAAAGATCTGAATTTGGGAGATAAACAAGCATGGGAATTGCAGAAGACACCTCTTGGAGATGAGGGAACAGGGGCTTTGCAAAGTGTGGAGGAACTTAGGCTAAAATTTCGAGGAGGACGACCTCTCAAGCCAATCAAGAAGTTTCAAGATATGCAATGGAAAACAGTTGGAGGGTGTGGGAACCATGGACGAGGAGGTCGAAGTGAACGTGGACCATTCAACTGGTAATATCTTGTAATCGCACTACAAGAAAACATGCATATTATGACTACCATTACTGACTAACTTCGATAGTCGGATTATTTCTGACTACTTTCCGACTAATTTTCGACGAGTTTTAAAATCGTCGGAAATTAGTCAGAAATTTTTTTTAAATATTTAGTTGGAAATTGGTCAGAATATATTTTAAAATTTTTGACTAATTTCCGACCAACCCGAGAATTAGTCGAAAATTAGTCAGATTTTTCTTTTAATTTTTAAAAAATAATTTTTAAATTTTCTGACCAATTTCTGACTACTTAGTCGGAAATTGGTCAGAAAAAAAATCTGACTAATTAGTTCGGAATTTTTTGTATTATTTTTTAAATATGTTTTTAATTTTTAAAATTTTCAGACCAGTTTTTGACTAACTAGTCAGAAATTAGCTGGAAAGTTAAAAAATTGGTCGGAAATTAGTCGATTTTTTTTTAATTTCATAATTATTTTAAAAAAATTTAATTTAAAAAAATTTCATAAATTTTTTGACCAATCCAAAAATTAGTCGGAAAAATTAAAACATTTTCTGATCAATTTCCGACTAACCTGAGAATTGGTCGGAAAATTTTAAAAACATTTTCGACTAATTTTTGACAGATGATGCGTTTTCTATATAAACTACATAATTTTTTCTTCTCATATCACTTCAAACTTTCTAACTTCTCTCTACATTCTCTCTAAAATATCTCTAAACTTTATAAAGATTCAAACTTCTCTAAAATACCTATAAACTTTATAAATTTCTTACAAACTCTCAAATTTCATTTTTAAATATTTTCACACTTAATTATTTCTTAATTTACTTTTAAAATATTCTTAATTTCTTTATATTTTTAATTTTTAACATAATTTTAGTCTTTTTTATTTTTTTTTATTTTAAATCAAAATTCTGACTAATTTTTGATTAACATTTTTTGACTAATTTCCGACTAATATTTTCTGGGAAAAAAATTGGAAAATAAAATTAAAAACGGTAAGAAAATGGTCAAAAATTTTCCATAATTTCCGACTAATATTTTTCTGACTAAAATATGTTTCCGACTCTCAAATTCTGACTAATATAATTTCGTCGGAATGCTCGAGTTCTGACCAAATCGTTGATTGTAGTGTCGACGTCCTTTCTAGTTATATTTCTTAACTATATATGTTATCTTTTAAAACAGTAGACTAAGTCTCCTTAATCTTTCTCTCTCTTTTTTCCAAATATGTATGACCCTAAGTTATAGTATTCTGTAATTTCTGCTTTGCATTTTAATTGGAAACCCTTTATCAAAAAAATAAAAATAAAAATGAATCCGTTCGTGACTATTTTGAAAACGTGCCTGCTTTCGTGTTGACAATGAACTTAGTAGGCACGAGTATCCGTTATATCAAACAACTAAAGAAAGCTTACGATTTCTATCCAGAATATTGTTTTATTGTTTAATAATTTGGGCTAAGATTTATAAATTTGGTCCAATAAAATGAGAGGTATATTGGGCGTTATGTTTTGTTATTGATATAGACTAATCTTGAAAATTGAGATTAAAGGCCCAATAAAGTGTTAGGGATAGTACTGGACTTTCTTTCTTTCTATGATTTGTATTGAAACCGACATCCTTTACATGAATTTCAGATTTTGTTTATTTTATTTTTACACGAAATGCAAATCATGGATTTCAGATTTTAACCGTTAGTTGTTAAATAATTGTTTTTGGAGTGTAGAAAAAGAAAATTTTGATGGCCAAATATATGATCTACAGAAATCAACATTGCCACCTCGCAATAGTTTACCGGATGATGTCAATGTTAGAAATCACGCATCAAAATGAAACATGACTATTACTTACTATCTATAAGGGAGACATGAATAATTAGTTTATTCATTAAGAATCTCAATTAGTTTTACGTTACAAGACAATCATTTTTTTTCAACGATAAATTTGTTACCTTACTATAGGTTATGATCCAACTCGTAATAATCGAAATTAATCATGTTTAGTGAGATATAGAAAATATGACTTTTATTAGTTAAATTGATATTTTAGAGTTAAATTAATCACTATAATTGTGTTTGGTTGCATGAAGAATTATTGTTTTGGGACTTGCTTGGATATAAAGGTCTAAGATTAGAAATCTTGGGTATAGTTCTATCCTTAAAAAAAAAATTGTTTATTCTTGATTGCAATGACGTATTATGTAATAACTTACATTTAGGAATTTTTTTTCAAATGCACTTCCCAAATAATATTAGTAGAATTTGAACATGTATTTCTTAGATAAATATTCTATTTAGCTGAAAAATATGTTCTAAAAAAATTCATATGAAAAAAATCGTTTTTTCTTTTTTTGGTTTTTGATAATTATCTGAAAGAAATAGTTATTCAAGCATCTAGATTTTTATATGAATAAAATAAAATGTTATTGCAGATCCATTTTAAGAAATAATAGTAGCATTTATAATTAGGAATTAAATGCATCAAACTACAAATCCCTTATCTACAGGTTAGACATATATAGAAACATATATTAAACAATGTTCCTAAAATTTGAAGTAAAATATATATATTACAGTATAGATCATATAAATAATGCAGGGAAAGTTCGCACCCGAAGTACTTAAAATTCTTAAGACACATGCATGGATTTCAAATAAAGGCCAAAGTAAACAAATAAATCTCTTCTAAGATATTGTGCATGCATGTTTCATACCGCTATGTTTTTTGATAAATCTCTTTATCAAAAAAAAAACAAAACAAATAAATCTCTTCTAAGATATTGCGCATGCATGTTTCATACTGCTATGTTGCTTTCTAGCTTTTGTTTCTTTTTTGTCAAAGTTCTACCCTTTAATTTGTTTCTCTCTTATAAATTATTTGTTAGTACCTTCTATCAAGATAATTTCAATCTAACAATATATTTAATAACCTTTTTAATAAGAAAATGTATTAAGAATTGAAGTTCTGGAGATGGTTCAATCCAACAGAGATATACCATAAAACTTCTATAGATACATAATCCAGTGATTTGGATTACGATCGATGACGCATTACCATCTATATTCAAATCTTCATAGTGCATGTTTTTGATAAGAGAGTTTATATGGATTACATTTGAAACAAAATATTGTGTTACAATTTCATGTTCTTCTAGAATGTTGAATCCATTTCACACTGAAATACTAAACATCATCATGCTTGTTCAGGTCGGAAACCATTTTTAAACTCATTACATTTTAGTTATTTGTGAAGAAAAAAAAATCTGTACACACAAATAAATGAATACGCCATCTAATAAAAGTATTAAAATCTCTTGCAAGAGATTTGATTATTTTCGGTCTTATCAATTCCCATTTATGATTTTATATATCTTCGAAAATCCTAAAATTCATCTGAACTTAATACATATAATTAAGTTACTTCTAGTGTGTTACTTTCATAAAAAAAATTATTTTTGTTTTTGTCAAACATTCAAATCTATTCATACATTTAAGTAATTAAATAATGAAGGTATATTAATGTGTATTGGATAGATGCATTTAAAGTACTGTGTAAGTTGGAGAAAGTATGAAGTCCGGTTTATATGGGATCGTCCATGTGCACAAATTGACATATGTAGCCTCTTTTATTAGCACATTTGTACGTATTTATCTTTCTCCCTTTGACGTCGATGTCTCACTTTGAAGGAATACATTGTATAATATAAGATGTATACCTATGCATGGGAATCACGTAGTTTGTAATATATACATTGAACTTACGGAATGTATAAAAAAATATTTCTGTGTCATTGATCTCTAGTCTCTACCGACGTTGCATTATCGAATATTTGCTGGACTCTAAATCTCAAAAAAGAAAAAAAATATACACGCATACAAAAATTATTATGAGCCCACGAGGTTGTTTAAGCATATAAAGACTCTCGTAAAAACAAAAAGATTTCTAAAATATGTAAAATTTCACTAGTTCTATTAATAGCGAAAGTGAACGGAACCAATTGCCTTTTAGAAAGCTTTACTTTTCGGTTTGAAGATAATTAACAATCTGCTGCAATTTAACATCTTTTCCTAATAAGATTTGTTCAACGTAACTATCTATCTATTATATAATATATATATATATATATATAAGATTTTTGATCGCTAGCTGACTAATCTGTCTACATGCTCAAAAAATATTTCTATTCACTATATTTGAACTAGAAGCGTATCTAAATATATACAAGATGTACTTTTTATTCAGGGTCTTTGATACACCAACAAAAAAGAAACTGTTGTATTTTATTCCAAAATAGTTAGAAAAAACGTTTAACATGTCAAACAAAATTCATAATTCAACTATTGAGCAAGGCCCATCTTTTGTTTTTCTGCTACTGTTGATCGAGCCGCCCTAACTAGTAAAGAAAAGAAACTTTGAGAGAGATTTTTGTTGGTCCACGCGGAAGTGTTAAGCCAGAAAAGGACAAACCACATGTCTCTCATTTTTCCCATAGGGTTTTGCTAGCCACGTTCTCTTATACTTACCTAAACTTCGGCAATCTTGTTCAATTCTTTGATATATTGCCTAATATCAATGTTGTAAAATACTCTATACGCTAGACGTACGGTGAGACACTGTATAGTGTATAGATATATATATAGCTGTTTATGTGGAGATTATACGGTAAATATTTTTTTGTAAAAAGATAAATATTATATATATATATATAATCAATTTTTATGTATATATATATGACCCATATGATATGGGTCAAAAGTTTATATCATTTATATGAAAACTAAAATAGCTGAATATCACACATTACCAGAAGAAGTAACGAAAATATCTTAAAATATAGTAAGAAATCAAAGTCAAACAAAAAAAAACCAACAAAAAACCAACATGATAGGTTTATAGCCAAAGTGCTAAATAAATAAGTAAATCATCTCCTAATTATCTTTTTAGGGTTAACTTATTTTTAAAAGCAAAACAAAACTATATAGTTTTGTTAAAGAGCTTTACAAAAAAAAACGGAAACTATATATACGGTACCGTTTATACGCCGTATAAACCGTGTATATACGGTCGTATTGTGTACAGCGCACAAATTAATTGTACAACATAAATACAATACGGTGTTCTACTGTATAGGGTATATACGCCGTATATACGGCCGTACAGGCCGTATTTTAGAACATTGCCTAATATACAAATATTATGCATTCCACTCTTCATTTCCTTTTACTAATGGAATGGAATTATGGATTACATAATTTAGATAGCCTCTTTATTTCCTCTGTTATAATTAGGAGATCCCTAACCCATACTAATATGTATCTAGAAACTTAAAAAGAAAAAAGCAAAAGACAATTATTCTTACAACTTCAAGTATTTTGAATGGCCAATATGATAAAAAACACAGTGCCAAGTTATTGAAATTATTATGTATGTGAGATTAAATTTTGAGAAAATTAAAATGTCTAAATTTTTGCTGCCATGTATATATAAATATTTATATAATTTAATATTTAAATATAAGTAATTAAACGAACCTAATATATATGATTAGTGTATTTTAAAAAAATAGGTTATGTTATAGGGTAGTTGTAGTTTAAAAATGCTTTGATAATTTTGTGATCAAGATACATTAATTTGTCCCTTCAGAGATATCCGATAAAATTGAAACGATACAGAGAAGTTAGCATGACCTCTGCGTAAGAATGACATGCACAAATAAAAAAATGTCTATTTTTTTTTTAACAAAAAAAAGATACATTAATTTAACATATCTAAAATGTATGTCCAAGTGCATTGAACTGTGCAAGTTTGTACGATAAAGATTAAATCAGTTAGAGGCTAATTCTGGAAACCTACTTACCCAAGTACATATTTCCAACGTATTCTATTGTTAGAAAGAGTGAAAGGTCAACTTGAGTAACCAATGCTAGTTGTCTAAAGACTAAAATGATGAATGCAAGTTGAACTATCTAATTAATTAAATTTAGTGAATATTTTTTTTAACAATCGAATTGGAGTGAACGAATATCTTATTTTTTGGATCACTGGATCGAATCTGTTGAAAGACAACTTATTTGATTGATGTTATGTTTTTAAATCATTCGTTATAATAATTAACGCATATGTATAAAATTATATAGTCTAACTTAACTTTTATTATTCCTTCCCTAGTTAATTTTCTAAATCTTTAGGCATTGGAAAAGATTAAATTTTAAAGTAAAGATATAACAAAATTACGATCAAAAAAATATTATACAACATAATCATTTTTTTAACAATAATAAAGTTCTAATATGGTCATCGATTAAATTTATTTCATTATATTGTAAAATTTCATAGTTTTTTTATTTTTTCATTTAAAAATTATTTACTTACTTCTATGTACAGAGCACAGTAGTATAACTCTAGCTTTAGAAATCAAATCATACAAGAAATTTTCAATTTTAAAAGATGCAATGATGTGGGAACTATAATTGATCTTAATGGCAATAACTACAGAAAGAAATCCAAATATTTGGACCATTCACATTAATCGAGACTATTAACATACACTATGATTGTTATGTGATTAGCCATGTGAATCAAATTCTCTACACTTGAGATGATACCAATTATTCATATAATGGTCCCCTCTTGGCTTTTATTTAGAGAAAGCAATACTGGCCTATAATAACTTTTATGTTTTGGATTTATAGTATTTTGTAACATGGTTGATCTAGAGTGTACTCATTAAAACAACTAATAATTTTAGTGAAAAAATTACATATAATTCATACCAAGCTGATATGATAAAGTTGTTATATTGGATTTTCTCAACTTTGTATTACATTTTCAAATATTCCATGACCCATATCACTAAAATAAACGAATTAGGAAGCAAAAAAAAAAAAAAAGAAGAAGATCATGACAAACAAGAACTGCGATAAGAAAAGGAAAAAACAATCCTTTTATTTATCCGAGCCTCACGTTGTATTAATCAAATCTGTGTGCACGTGGATCCTCCTGTATTATTAATATTAATCATAAATTTTATTAAATAAACATATTGTTTTTATAAAACTAAAATAAACATACTTTATGATAACAAAATCCAGTCTGCCATTCTCTAATGACATGACACATTGTATGTGATTCGATATGTAGGATACGACTTGGGGAAGTACAGTTTTCAACTCCTTTCATACAATGATAGTACATATATAATCTCCGATTTTAAAATGTGCCATGTGCAATTTTATCTTTATTTAATTTCCCTCAATGAACAATTTTATAATTTATTGATGTTTACGAAATTGTTTATTATTAACGTTATGATATCACAATTAAAATACGATTGGTATGTTTTGCTATCAACAAAAATCTCGTTGAGAAAATTGAGAAATATATTGAGAAAATTGACACGGCCAATTTTGTTGTTATATTACCCACCGGATACCAAACATATATGTGTTAAAGCTTCAATTAAGAGTTAATTAGTGAGAATGCAATAGTTTTAGCATAGTAAAATAATGAATCAGGAGCTTCATTTATTAATATGCTATTTTATGTGGATGTCTAATTATTTTCCTTTTTTTTCGTTTATCTTTTATTTTTCTTACATCAATAGGATCGACAAGAACTGACCCATAACCAAATTTCTATTTCGTAGAAAAATATGGTCTACTAGAGTCGAACTCAAGTTGTAATATGTTATATATTTATATATATTTAACTATAAATATTGCTATTTTCGTTATTTATAACTTTATTTTTATAAACTAGACATACACATGAAAACATCTTATTATAGAAAAACATTTTATGACTCTTGACAGTTAAAAGGATGAAATTATCCAAAAAATTATTATATATTATCATTGCTATTTTCCTAATTTGGTTTAAGTTATTGTTTTCTGACTAATTATCTTTCAGTTAATTTATCAATGATAAAAAAAAAGAATTATGACCCTTTCAAAAATTAGGTATTTCGAACAAAAATGCAATACTAGTCTCTAGTCAACCAATATTGATGGCCAACGAAATTATTTATGGCACGTCATGACAACATAGCTTGTCATATTACATCACACTTATTTGATAAACTTCATCATACTTCTATAAGACAATATTAGGGATCATTAGTTACGCAAAAAGTAGTTATATATGCATGATCCTAATAATTATCAAGTAGACAATCGAAATTAAACTGAACGCTGAAGTGGCGACGCATTTATGACTATATTTGAAAATAGCATATGAAATTTCATGTTCTGTGTTATGGAGACATCCAACCAATAAATAAATGAAATTATTAACCTTTATATATGGAGAATCCTCAAAGGTATATCCCCAAAATTAATCAATTAATGACGTAAGATTCTTAAAAAAATATT
The DNA here is from genome assembly GCA_028015245.1 of Cardamine occulta. Taxonomy (NCBI): domain Eukaryota; kingdom Viridiplantae; phylum Streptophyta; class Magnoliopsida; order Brassicales; family Brassicaceae; genus Cardamine; species Cardamine occulta. The sequence continues at coordinate 14,809,143 of CM051368.1, read as the reverse complement.
TGTTAATAATTCGGCTATTTAAGCATATAATTTACTAATTTAGTATCAGCACGATATTAAGGCTGGAGTCAACAAGCTCAAGCTCTAGAATAAAACTCTCTCTTTTTTTTTTATTGAAAAACAAAATACAGTAGCATATAAAATTAAAGTCTAGCAGTCTCTTTGTTAATTCATCTTCTAAATGATGGACTATAGTTTGAATGACGCGATTGCAGTTTTAAAACTGATAACAATGTCCAGTAAGAACAAACAAAACTGAGTTTTATAGTTTGATTAGGAACATCAATGAATTATATATCTTTTATCAAAAAACAAAACATAAATGAGTTATCAATCCAAAAAACTAAAATTTATATAGTTCCAGAAAGAAATAGAAAAACATCCTAATCAAAGCCTTTAAAATTTGATTTAGCAAAACCTTATATACTGTAGAGTTGAAGGGAAATATCAAAATACATATTTTAGTTCTCTCGTTTCAAAATAGATGATATTTTTTATTCTCTTAATTGTAAAAGTACATAGTCAAAAGAAATTTAATCGTTTCGTTGTCAATTATAAGACAACATTTTAAATAAAAATCAATATTCTCATTTAAAATTAATAGTTTTTTGATTAATTATTTTTTCTATAAATAATGTTGATGTACAAATTAATATTTGTTCAACAGCGTGCTTTTAACTAAAACATCATCTATTTTAAAACGGAAAAAATATCTTTTTAATAATCCATATTTATATTGTAGGGTACAAGAAAGATAAAAACATGATGTCTTATTGGATTAAATCTACATTTCAAAACATTTTCATTTGGTACTCAGTATTATATATTGAAAATAATATGATAAAGGAAAAATATGCTTTTATCTGTTTATGTAATAATTTATCATCCACAAGTTCTGCATACTGACTTTGTAATTCGGTTTTTAATACCGTTTATAATTCATAATATTGATAATGATGATTAATAAAATATTTAGAAAAATGCTATTTGCAACATGTAGATAAATACGATGTTTTTTTAATAGAGGATTTGAGTAAACTAGTTAACAACACTATTTACTAAATTGGATGTTCCAAAAAAACCACTCGTCTTATAACAATTAACGAAATAAAGGTAAAATCATCCAAAATGTTCCAAAAATCACTCGTATTCATTTGAACAAACAAATTTCTTTTAATTTTTTAAAATAAAAAATATAGCGTTTTCTACTATCATTTTCTCAAATTAATCCAAAACTTATATTATACACAACTTCACCAAAATAAAACCGAATATAAATATGTTTTCTTATAACTTATTTCGCTTACAATACAGTTCAATGCCAGTACTCTAGTAAGATAAATACGGAATCATGTAACTGATTAAATTATTAGACTTCCAATAACTTCGTTTGTCTTATTGACTTGATGGAGCTCGGAAGTACATAAATACAAGTACAGCGCTCAAAGTGGGATTATCCATGTGGCTAATCATGTAGTTTATCAATTTGATAATGTTTTTTTTTTTTTTTTTTTGAAATTTTTTCCACTTGATAATGTTGGACTTACATTTAAATATCAGCTCTAATGAAAATAATTTAATTGAATAAAAACACGTATCCCTAGTCTTTCCCAAAGGACACATGCTGACATCGGCTGCTAAATCGAGATCTTAGGTATGTCGTCCAACTAATTAAATATTCTTTAAAACTAATTAATTTGAAAAATAATTCTTCCACAATGAAGATGGCTGATGTGGCTATCCTTCTTTGATTCCGAGATCAACAACCGATTGCGTTGATTATATTTTGTGTGTGTGAGATTTATTGAACTATAAATTGATATTTTTTTTGTTTATTACTCCCTTTGTTTCATATTAGTTGTCGTTCTAAACTTTAAAATTCGTTTCATATTAGTTGTTGTTTTATGTTTTCAATGCATATGTTTGATAAGATTTTCAACTTTGTCCCTCTTGTTTTAATGTCTTGACCAATGAAATAATATCAAATAAACATTAACTAGGGGTAAAACTGAAAAATTAAATGTTTTATTAATATGTGTGAAACAACCTTAAACGACAACTAATTTGAAACGGAGAGAGTATAAATTGATTATAGATATGCTATTCTTCATTTTAATTAGCTTCCCAATAAACTTAAATTTAGATAGGTTTTGAGAATTTTCATATTTTGGTCGAATTATTGTTTACTTATTTACATGTTAAAATAATTTTTTGTATATTCGAATAAAACCATATTTTTAATGTTTATCGAAATTTTAATTTAGATTCTAGAAGCAAAATCAGAATACAAAGAAAGAAAAAAAATATTGTTTTCAAAATCAAAATTCACTACGAGAAATAAGTTCTAGCTACAACAAAATTTAGGAAAGAATGTATGACGAAAAAATGAATAAATAGGTCAGTGGTTCCAATCGACAATTACTTCTATTCTCGGAGCTGAGGTATATGAAGAATGGCCTTATGGTCCCTTTCGTCCATTTTTTTTTGTTCTATCTTCGAGAAAACCAATGACAAACATTGCTAAGTTTTCGTTAAATCTATTGTTACTAACCAACCAAAACAATCAGTCCACATTTTATTGATCTTTGATGTATTGGATCAACTTTTAAAAGAAGACACCACAAATAACTTTTTAGGGTGATTTCTTAAAGTTAAATTTTCTTTTTGTTTATTATGGTAGACGCGCGTGTGTATTATATGAAAAACAATTAAAACTTTTCGACTTAAGTTATCTTTTATAGACTCCTATTATATATAAGAACTATTTTCATCTATTGATATTTGATTTTTGTGTTGTACATATATATACCATATGTTTTGTTAATTAATGCTGAGACTTTGAAATATATTGCATATTTGCGTATGTATGGTGTTATATGACAAACCTTCGGATAATCATAAATAAATAAGCATGTCGGTCAAAAGAACTACCGAAGCCAAAGTTCAAATAGGACTAGAAAGGTGACAAAACAGATAGATTCTTTGGAAGTAGACATCGAGAAAAATCCAAAAGTACTGAATTTTATTTCTTGGAGTTTAAATTCCATTACAAGATCTGTGTTCCGTAGACTTAACACATAAAATACAAAAATCGATAAAATATTTATGTATATTATATATTACCCCACTTATTGACTAGTTGAAGATTCCATCCTCGTGTGGACCCAAATCGGCTGATCATCGTTGATTACAATGTCTCCTGTCTCGCCTTCGATATTGACGAATTAAGAACTTCTAGTTTTTTTTTTCACATAATTTAACGTTACATTTAATCTTTGGATCGGATTTTAAAATTTTACGTGGAATTTATCGAGAGAATCATTGTTTTCCCCGATATTATTACAACGTACGTAATTAATGTTGATTGATTAAGTAATGATTAAACTCTTCATTACTTAATTGGTGATTAGATTCGAATTCCTGTCTCGTTGTGATGATGAGAGGATTGCATCAATGGCGTCTTTAACTTGAGATATGTCTGGAGCTTTTCCTCCTTGGGCTGGCCAAAACTCATCGGTCGCAAGTACCTAAGAAACATTAGGTTATATAAATATATTTCACTTACAATTCACAACATATATATGTTTTATACATATTATAGGATAAATCAACCGTGTAAAGAAAATTTGAGGGATGTTTGTCATAATTAATATACCTTCACTTGTACTTGAAGAAACTTAACATAACTAATAGCCTTCTCTAGCATTGTCACCAAATCAACCTGCGAAATATAACACACATTGATCATTATATAATTACCAGAATAATTAATTTAATAGTTGAATAAAAATGTAAAAGAAAGTATATTGATGTGTACCTTGGTGCCATTGGGTACAAGTTCTTGCAATATCTTGAGACGTTCACTTATCCTTTCTCTTCGATTCTATACCAAAAAACATGTACAAAGTCTGAGTTAACAGATCGATTTTCTTGACTTTGATATATATAAACAAGACAGTCTATTAGTATGTGCAATTGGAACACTCTTTTGACAAAACTTCTTATAATTAAAGTATACATATAAGAAAATGTAATACATCAAATATACGATTAATAAAAGTTTTGTATAAGGCTAACAAATAGTTTAACACGACTAGGAATATCAAGAAATCAAACCTTAGCTGCTAGGCTCTGTGGATCTTTAGGTGAAGTTGTTGGCTTAGGCTTGGCCTTCCCGTTCGCGCCGCTACTTTGTTTCTTCGAGGGTTGAGTGCTCTCTCCCTATATACCCATAATTCAAATTGATAAAACATATATATCATCTTTTCATTGATCTCTTATATGAAAAATATATACAAAAAGTTTCTGACGTTTGTAATTACCGTGTGAGAACGTTTGTTTCCCGCGGATTTCAGCGACATAGACTCGTGTCTTGAACCGGTTGTTACAACAGTTGAATCAGAATATAACCAGTCTTTATGGCCTTGGGGAGTTTCGATAGGTCTAGGGCTAATAATCTCCATATGATTTTGATTCCAATTTGTGAAGCCGTAGCTCATGTTATTGCTCTCTAAGAAGGAGAAGCCGCCGCTACTACCACCGCAGCTTATGGCTGGAGGAGGAAAGCTCTCATGATGATCAAAGTTAAGAAATGATGATCCGTTGAAATCCATCAAAGAGTTGTGATGATCTTCACCGGATGGGTAAAACACAAATCCTTGATTTTGTTGATGATCTGAATTCATTGTGCTACTGCTCGAAGCTGATCCTCCTTCTCCTCCTCCACCATAAGCTGCCTCAGGTTGATCCAATCCTGGTGAGGAGAGATCTTCGGAGGAGGAAGAGTTTTGTTTTTCAATGTAATTAGGCTCGTTGGGATGGTTATTAACGAGTGCCATTTAAGTTTGATGAGTGGTTTTTTAAAGGGGTTTTGTGTTTCTTGTTGATGAGAAGTGACTTTAAGGTTGTCTATTGGTAAGCAAAGAGAGACAAATTTTTGTGTAGTTATGTTATGGTAAAGGTTTATATAAGTGGTTATGTCTAATATTTTATTTAAGCTGATGACGTATACTTAAAGATTTTTGTTTTCTAATTTTTTTTAAAAAAATTATTGAGTTTGATTAACTGCTTAGAAAAAGAAGCTGGCATGAGATCAAACCCAATATTTATCGTCATTTTTAATCTAGTTTGAAGCTTCGCAGTCATAAATGCATATAACTCTAGCTAGACACTTAGACAGAGTTTAAGTTCATTTTCCTTACCTTAAAAATAAGTACTGGGCTTACTAAAAGTGTTTGTTATTTTTGGAGTCAGTGTGTAAACCACTATAATGTTTTTAGAGTCTGTGAAATGCTAGATAATTTTTGACATTAAAGTCATATGCAATAATTAATCATGTGGTTGAGCTTGCAAACAAAAAAAAACTCAAACCCTGGTTTCCCAATCTCATGCTGAATCTTTCAACCACTAAACCACCATCTATCGATTACATTTTTACTGTATGCGTATGGAAAGATTCTTTCCATTTTTACAATTTTACATTTTCACATTTCTCTGTTCTTTCAATATAATGAGATCCTGTCCAATGATGCAAATCTGATCAATTGACAAACTGCAAAATTTTCTATATTCTTTTATACATGTTATTTTGTTTGGGTTATGACATTAGCATATAATGCCAATCACTTTCCTAAAAGATGATCATTCTAATGTATATACATGTTTTTATAATACTTTTAGATTATATAAAAATGATAGTTAAAATTGTAGTTAATATGTAACTTTTAAAGTAATGATTTCACATATATTTATTTTCACCGGTTCTTCTATTTTTTACTATCCGCACTTGCTCTATACTTTTATCTTATTCCCTTATTTTCTCACAGCCCGACTTCTTCCACTATAATCATTTAAAATTATAGTTGATACATAAGTTCTTAAACAAGATATATCAGTAAAAATTGTGTTTTTAGTGTTGTAAAACATTCTTCAATTTTACCTAACCAATATACCAAAGTTTTATTTTACTTTCAGTTTTCCTATTAATTGAAATAATAAATATATTTATTTGATAATGTAAATAAGTATTGAAATTAACATTTAGATTAATTAATTTTAATTTTAAATTTGTTTTAAAAGGTTTAGTAAGAACTAAGAACTACTCATTTTCATTAGTTCCTTTCATTTAAATTTTTTAAAAATCACATGAGGCAAAACTAAAGAATTTAACGTCTATATTTTTTTGTTGTTGTTAAATTCTCTATAATTTAGTGTGTTTTTTTATTGTAAAAATTGTGTACAATGGACCGAATATTTGTTTAATTGTGAAGTAATCAATTGGATCGAGTCCGCACCATAAATAACAATAAGTTATGCTATTGTAAATAGTTGTAGTCATTAGTTTAACTTATTGTAATTAGTTTCAGTCATTAATTTGGTGTTTTGGTAGTAAAACTCAAATCTCTCCAAATTATTTATTCAATACACCACTAACCATTTAGAAATTATTTAAGATTTGGCATAGAAAAAATCTAAATGTGGAAAACATATGGATCTCATATCATATATATACATCATTATCTTTTGGAGTGATATAGAAAATGAATGAATGTAAATTAAAGTGTGTATTACAACATTTATGAGTAAACTCATCGGGATTGTTAGCTGGCAGTAAGGTGAAATTAATGGACTCAGACTTATAACTCCAAAATATTTATTAATTAAGAGAACCAAAGAACATAGAAGCAAAAGCATCGCCGTATCTTCCGCTAATCTACACGTCTTTTTGATTCCCATATATATGATCAATTTTTATATATCAATTGTTTCGATGATTCATTTTTATTGTTTATTTTGTTTCGATGATTCATTTTTCTTAAGAAGCTGCTTCTTACTTTCATTTCTCTAGCCTACACGTCGACGTAAGAGTAATATACTTCAAAACATAATTGTAAATTAGTGTAACTTGGTTGAGTTTATTTTATCTTCGTAATATCTTTATAGATTATGAATTTTTTTTTTAAAATATATCTTTATAGATCAAGTTTTTTTTAAGTCTTGGGCATTCGGCCCATAGTTTCTTTGGGTTAAGGATCTAAACATGGTACAGTCTTATCTTCGCTATTAGTAACATTCGAATCCGAGATATTGTCGTGCTTTTTCCAAAATAAATTTCCAAAATCGACAAGTACAATTATCAAAATGAAATCTCTAAATTTAAATTTTAACAGTTTAATTATACTCCCTCTGTTCCTTATTAATCATTTTTCTAAGATTTTCACATATTTTAATAAAACATATTAAAATTGCATCATTTTTGTGAATAACAATTTACTATAACTTTGAACCAATAGAATTTCATTATTTTTTTTAAAATCTACAATTCATCATCAATAGCTGATAAAAAATGCATTGAAAATAAAGAAATTGTAACTTTTGAAACAATTTTTTTCCTAGAAATATGATTAATAAGGAACGGAGAGAGTATTTATCAGCCCTAAGTTCAGTAATAAATTTTTTCAGGCGATGCACGGATTCTTACCTAGTTTAGTAATAAATACATTATCTTTTTACATTAAACATTTTTCCATATCTATAAACCAATAGTAATTCAACAATTCAAACATTCTCCATTAATATTTTTAAAGTTTACAATTTACTAACATTAACTAATAAAAATGTATTTTAAAGTCTAAAAAATTAATCTTTTAGAAACAAGGAAAAATCGAGAAAATCTATCTTTTTGAAACTGAGAGAGTATTTAATGTTTCAAAAAATTGATATTTAAATTGTCTTCTTCAAATTTGCTAAGAACACCTCTATCAATGTTTTTTTAGAGAGTATTTACAAATTAAAAAACAATAAAAACAAGAAAAAGTAGAAGAGAAACAGAGAAACATCTCTCATTTGAGAGACTTTTTCAACAGTAGTAGAGCCTTTCTCAACAATTATCTCATTTTTAGTAGTTGATCTCCACATGGTGGAGGAGGTCGAACGTATATCCCGGAAGATAACAAGGATAAGAAAGCAAAGTTAGAAGAAGAGAAGCTATTTGTGTTTTCTTCATTGCCATTGCTCCTCTTTTATTACACTTTGGAAAATTTATGTTGTACATATAGGAAATTGAAGCTACCGTAGACGGGAAAATTAAGCATACATTTGAAATTTAACCTTAATATGACATGATATGTGACACTTCTTTAATATGAGATTACGACTTAGTTAACTTTGAATATTCGACCATTGGACTTTTTATGTTCGTGATGAAGAATATTCTATGATATATTGTGAAAGTTAATTAAAAACAACCCGTAACACAATTCAAAACTTGCCAAAACAACAAAAAATAACACAATTAAAAACCAAAACCTTTATTAAAATAGTAGGAGATATAAAGGGAGAATTAGCCCAATAACCAAAATTGACAAAAAAAAAGTTCTTTTTAAAAGAATATAATCTATCATTTTTATAACAAAATCTTGGACGATACTATTCATGCATATACACGCTCGTTGCCAAGAGAGAAGATGTGTTCTCCTTCTCACGTGTTCCATCATAACATACTAACAATTTCATTTTTTGATAATTTGAATTAATTGACTTACTCATATTTTTATTTGAAGAAGAATTAATCTGAAGGTAAATAAAATAGAAATATATACTATTCCTGGTTCTCCACTTTCTTTTTGTTTGTTTGTTTCTTAATGCAGTAGGAATTAGTTTCATTTTACATGAAATTTTAAATGGGAATTATAGCGAAACTAAAACTTTGGTATCATTGTTGACCGCTAACATTTAGTTTCGTTCACAAGGCTGGACTACAGTTTATAGAGCAAATATTTCATTATCCACAATGACTTTATCTTCTGCAAATTTAATGTTTTTAGAGACTTCTACACCATATTTGGAATTTGATTCACAAAGAACGCAATTTTTTGCAGATCAATGGATACAAAACTTTTAAGAGATTTCAGAGTACTGATAGATAGAGTATTCCGTCGTGATCTCGTGTGAGAGTCTGTCCATCATAAGGATGTCGTAAATGCAGAATCGTCTATCATAGATACGAGTGTTGCGGAAAGAGATTGTCTATCATAGGGATGTTGTAAATACAGAGCCACATGTGGAAGATAATTTGTATTATGGAATGGTAGTTTGGAGAAGATGTTTAAGTAGTCATATTATCAATCATAATCAAATCAAATTAATTATTTTTTGGGTTTTCCTTGAATTATATTGTAAAGAAATAAAAGGCCTGTAACCCAAATGGGCTCAGTTAGATCTAAACCAGGAAAAAGATACACAACCGGTTATGAACTGAAGTGCGGCGAAGCGAGAAGAGATCTCCGCCGGCGGCAAGAACCACTCCGTTCACAACCCAATCTTAAGAATCCAAAAGCCACCACAACAAGGACGAGAAATGGACCACCACACGTACCGTCAGAGTGGAAGAAGAGACCAATCATTGCATAGAAAGACCCCCTGAAAACACAGACACGAGCACTGGAATTAGAGACAGAGGAGACGAAATCGATCTCCGTTTGACCTTAGTGAATCGAAGGAGCGATCTACCACGCCTCGCCTTTGTTCGACTTTGACCGTCACTGGACCCACACCGCAAATTCGTCGCCACCATCCTCGAGCAAGGTGTGATTCCTTAGCAAAGCAACCAGCGCTTCTGTCACCCCAAATCTCCTCAGCACAGCTTCGCATTTGTCACAGAAAATCTCCGCTACCACAACGCCAGCGAAAGCCTAACTAGCCCAAACCGGAAGTTGAAGGCAAGAGCCAACGAGCACGCAACTCGTTGACCATTTACGATTTTTTCTCTTTTAAAACCTACAAGTCACATCAATTAATTAAAGTTTTAACCGTTTTTTTTTCATTTTACAGTGATAGTAGTAACCAATCAGAAGTACGGTGTGAAAATCATATACATCTCACATGAATATTAGAAGTAATTAAGGAACCCATCAAATGGAAACAAACATCAACATCTCTTTTTTCTTTCACACAAAGGAAACTTATTTTGTGGTCGTGCTCTTTGGTCTTGTCCCATCTTTATGCATTTAACAACAGCTTTTACCAACTAATCTTTTCCTTATTAAACTAGAATTAATAGCTCTAAATAATTAATTATACCCAATTATATCCGCCAACTCTTCTCCTAACAATTATTCAAAATAATTTAATTTAACCCACACCAACAATACATTGACGATTTAATTCATCTTTCTTCTTCTTCTTTTTGATCTTGAACATGTTTTTTGATTTATAAATCCAAAAAATCAATTTTTCACATTTCAAAAATTAAAAGAGATTTTGTTTTCTTGTCAGAGAAGAAAGAATGGGTTTTTATGTTCATCAGCTAAACCAAAATACAAATCTACATGAAAACGATTCAGTAATCAAAACCCATTTGAAAAGATTGATTCTTGATTTGGGTCTGGCTTGTTTCTTTCCTCCTCGAAGCTCTCGTGAGCACAACAAAGCTTGGCTTTTGGCGCAGACAGGACCAAAGCTTATGGAGTCAGAGCCACATTCAGTGCAGTCTTCATTTAGGTTTAATCTTTGCTCGTTGGTGGAGTTGGAGAAGATGAAAAAGGAACAGCCTTTATCGTCTTATCGGAATTTATCGGTGGCTAAAGGATCGGAGACGGTTCTGCTAGTGAATCTTAAGAATGAGACAGTAGAATCAACGGATGAGATGAATTGGTCGAAGGCTCTTTCGTTGGAGAAGAGTATTTCTCCGGTAGCTAATACTTTAGTCCGATTCAGTTACAGCGAAATCGTCACCGCAACTCGCAATTTCTCAAAAAGTAAACCCTAATTAAACCCCTTAAAACTCTGTTTTTTTTTTGTTAATTTAATATGTTCAATTCTTGAATTGGGAAAAAATTGAGGATTTTGTTGAAATTGGTGAAGGGAGAGTATTGGGAAGAGGAGCTTGTAGCTATGTGTTTAGGGGAAGAATCGGGATTTGGCGTAAGGAATTGGCTATCAAAAGACTTGATAAAGAAGATAAAGAATCACCAAAGTCGTTTTGCAGAGAGTTGATGATTGCAAGCTCTCTTCACAACCCTAACATTGTGCCTCTTTTAGGGTTCTGTATCGATCCAGAACAAGGACTTTTCTTGGTGTATAAGTATGTCTCCGGTGGTAGCCTTGAATGCTTCTTACACGGTAATTTCTTTATCTCCTCTCTTTCCTTCATCATTGGATTGTAAGTTTTGCATAGATTAACTCGGTTTTCGAATTAGATAAAAAGAAGAAGGGTAAGTATCTGCCTTGGTCAGCAAGGTACAAGGTTGCCTTAGGCATTGCAGATGCTATAGCTTATTTACATAATGGCACAGATCAATGTGTTGTGCATAGAGACATTAAACCTTCCAATATCCTTCTTTCCTCAAACAAAAATCCAAAGGTAAATTAAACTTAGACCACATTTTAGTAATATATCAGCTTAAGGATGTTCTGTATAACCACGATTTCTTTTCTTTTCTTTTCTTTCAGTTGTGTGACTTTGGATTGGCGTCTTGGACTGCTGCGCCTTCGGTTCCTTTCCTCTGTAAGACCGTGAAAGGAACTTTTGGGTATCTAACTTGAAAAACCTCTTTTGATGCCATTGAAGTCATTCATATGGATCTAAAATGTGCAACAATTTGAAAACTTCTTGCAGATATTTAGCTCCAGAATATTTCCAACACGGAAAGATATCTGACAAGACCGATGTTTACGCGTTTGGAGTCGTGTTGCTTGAGTTAATTACTGGTCGAAAGCCAATTGAAGCAATAAGACCATCTGGTGAAGAAAATTTGGTAGTTTGGGTAAGTCTTATCTTTGATATGTAACTACTAGTAAACCAACTTATTGACTTTTGGTAGTTGTAGCAACTTTAATTTCAACAAGCCTCATTTCCTGAAAATGGAAAGTGAATCCTAATTTCTAACCAAGAAATGGACGCTTCTTATAATAAACCCATTTGAATTCTGGTACATTCTGGTTTAGGTCAAGCTACAAATTCTGGTTCAAGTGAGAATTAACATCTTGAAACCGTACATGGTTTAGACTTATGTTACCAGAATACAATATGTAATTCTAACAAAACAAGGCTGGTCAAGTGCATTTTATAGCATTTGATTAGTTTAGTAACCATTTCGGCTTCACTTCTGGTTGCATCAATGGCTCAGTTTTATGTTTTTTCGCAGGCGAAACCGTTGTTGTATAGAGGGATGGAAGCTATAGAAGAGTTGCTTGATCCAAGACTAACATGTACAAGAAAAAACTTGGCTTCGATGGATTGTATGATCCGAGCAGCATCAGCCTGTGTGATCAATGAGGAGTCATGGAGACCTGGGATGAAGGAGATTCTTTTAATGCTTAAAGGCGATGAAGAGATAGAGCTAAGGACATTTTCAAGCATGAAAAAATCAAATCTTTCGGGTTTAACCGACTGTTATCCGCAGTTGCAGCGGACAAAATCTGAGATGAAGAGTCATCTTGCACTTGCGATGCTCGGAGTAACGGAGTTTGAAGACGATGATCTTGTAGAAAAGGTAATATAGTTGCAAGAACTGGTAAGAAAGAAACAAGAAGAAGGTAATATAAGTGTACATATCATTGTAAAAGTTTTTATTTAATGAAGAAAAATTGGGTCTAGCAAAAGTTTTAGTACATAACAGACTTAAATCTCTACAGCTACTTGGGTAAAAAACAATGGCAGGTACATTGAACAACTATTTTACAACAACAAAATACAGACTGGTGAAAACCGAATCTGCTGCATACAAAGTGTTTCTCATATTAGACAACGGGTTTAAGTAAGGCCTCAAGTACAGCTTCTCTGGTGGGAAGAGCCGGGATTGCGCCTCTTTCTTTAACCGTTAAGGCCCCGCACGCATTCGCAAACATAAGAGCCTCTCTCAGTCGTTCTTCGTCCTAAGTCAAAGAACTCGATTATTTCAGCCATGTGTTTTTGTAGTCATGAAGATAATTTTTTTGTTAACAACTTTGATAAGAATGAAACTATGAAACAATCTGCAGAAACAGCCTTATGAAAACTTTGCTACATGTTACCTGAAGCAAAGAGAGATCACGGGCTAGCTGCGATAGTATCCCAGCAACAAATGCATCCCCAGCGCCTGTTGTGTCCACTACATCAACCTTCAATCCATGCACTCTCCCACTAAAGTCCTGCAAATTGGAAAAGATTTTAAGCGGTATGATCTCACATTGCGGTATCTATATATATATAGTTTTATAACCGCCATTAAACTTGAGTATGAACACTAAGTATGCTTTGGAAAAGTGTGCCAAAACCAAAAGGAAGAGAGGGACTTTTTCACACCTTAGTGTAGTATCGACAGCCTTCAGGGCCTTCGGTAACAAGGAGTAGTTTCAGCGTAGGATGAAACAACTTGCGGACGACATTATCATCATATGGATCTTCTCCTTTTGTTAGAAAGACGATCTCCTCTTCGCTTACCTTTTTTTTTTAATATCATACAGAAACAACAAATTTCAGCTAGAAAGAAAGAGAAAGATAATATACTCAAATGTATCCATTTTATATAAAAAAAAAAAACCTTTATAATATCAGCAATGTCCCAAATGCTAAGAATTTCATCCCTTGCATTGTCTGGAGAAGGCCACAATGGAAGCCTAAGGTTTGGATCATACGAAAGTATAGCACCAGCTTCCTTAGCAGCTTTCGCTGCAGCAATGTGCGCAGACTTGCACGGTTCTGTTATAAGACTTATCGAACCATAATGAAATATTTTAGCCTGCCACAAGATAGAGAAGACGCAGAAACCGGTTCAACACAACCAAGTAATCAATCATATTTTTGCAGTGTATCAAATTTCTTCATTACCTTCTTGATCAAATCAAGATCAAGCTCAGATTCTTCTAACAACATATCGGCACTCGGGTTTCGATAAAACATGAACTCTCTTTCACCTTCACTTGTCAAAGTAACAAAAGCTAAAGCAGTTCTAGCTCCAGGATCAAATCGCATTCCTTCATTATTCACATTATTATCCTTAAGAATATTAGCAAGCATATATCCAAACTCATCTTCACCAACCTGTACAAAACATTCGCCACATTTCGAGAATTATAATCAGAGTTTTAAAATGTTACAAGCTGAAACAAAATGTTTTTGCCATTACCTTCCCAATGAAAGCTGAAGAACCACCGAGTCGAGCAATACCTACAGCTACATTTGCAGGTGCACCACCTGGAGCCTTTTTAAAAGCTGGTGCTTCGGCTAACGAAAGTCCGCTAGTCGTTGGTACGAAATCGATTAACATTTCCCCGAAACAGACTACAGAAGGAGGCTCTTGTGTTGAGCCATCACTAGACAATGCTCTTCCTTTAAACCAAAAAAAATGTATCAGTTAGTCTCTTTCTCACAAATTTTAGCTGCAACTACATACAATTTCTAGAGGATTATGTATTTCAATCTATAGTTCATTTTTCAGAAAATGTAATTATCTACAAAATTGAACTTTGTTATGTTAGATTTGTTAATAATAAATTATAAATACTATGATATATATACATAGAGTTAAATTACAGAGCCTTTTACACACACAGAGTAGAGAGTACAAAGACCAGATAATTTTGCAAAATATTTCTAGAGGATTGTGTATTTCAATCTAAGTTTTATTTCTCAGAAAATGTGCAAAATTGAACTTTGTTATGTAAGATTTATTAATGATAAATACTATGTGATACACATACATACAAATAAATTACAGAGCCTTTTTACAGACAGAGTTAAATGTTAAGTATGATTAGCAGATACTTAAGATTCATAAGCCATCTGAGAACAATTCATAGTGATAAAGGCATGCATAAATAAAAACAATTCTGTAATTTCAGTAATTTAAGATGTGATGCAAAATGTGATGGAGAAGTTTTGAGATAATTCGAGTTTTGAAACCTTTGAGATTAGATCGTGAATTCGAGAGTCTTGAAGAAGAAGTAGAAGTAGCTTTGATGGAGATGCGACGTTTTGAAGTGAGTGAGTGATGAGTTGAACGGAGAATAGGAGCGGAGAAGCAAAACGTAGTAGTGGCTTGGAGAGCCATCGCTGGGAAACGCGAATTGAAAACGCAGAGATCGGAAGACGCGTTTTGGAAACGCTAATTTTGTTTATGTTTTATGAGGAGAAGAAACTGAGAGTAAGAGTGATGAGAGTGACAGAGAGAAGGAGCGGAGGAACCTAAGGTAATCGGAAAGGTCATTTTTCATTATAAATGGAAGAAATGGATTAGAGTTTAATTGTCGTTATAAACTTATAACATAATGACAAATTTTTGAATTAAATTAGCTAAAGGGCGTAATTAATCTTTTTGTTTTGTTTTTTGTTGTCTATTTATTTTTACCCAACTAGCAAAAACAAAACTTATTTCTTATTGGTGAAAAAGAAAAACTAATCTACCAAAACTTCCCTGCCATATCTGAAATTTCTTCTCTCTCTTGTTTTCTTCTCCTTTCTCTGTTAATTGCTTTATTTACTCATCTCATATATCTCCCTTGCTCAGATCGCCCGCGGATTCACTTTCTAATTCTTAGCGTTATCGTCAATCTTCAACAACTTCTTCTTCTTCTCTCTCTCATTCTTTTCTCCTTCTCATTCCCCTTTCTATGTTCATTGCTTCCCTAATTGACGTTAATGCTCTCTTGTTGTATCTCATCACGGTTCAGATCCTAGTTGGGGAGATTACAACAAAGCTCTAACAAAGTCCTTTACTTTTTGCTCTCAAAGTTTTCATCTTTTATTCAACTCAAGCTCAAAGGTTTGTAACTCAAGCTCCAATGTTTCATCTTTCGTTGCAATAGATTTTTGTTCGACTCTTTTGCAATGGATTTTGCTTATGTTTCACTTTGGTTGTTGAATTTTATGTTCCTTAGGAAAGGGTCTCAGAGTAATGGTT
Organism: Cardamine occulta; assembly: GCA_028015245.1. NCBI lineage: Eukaryota > Viridiplantae > Streptophyta > Magnoliopsida > Brassicales > Brassicaceae > Cardamine > Cardamine occulta. The sequence goes on along the minus strand of CM051368.1, from coordinate 14,793,262 downwards.
AAAGCTCGCTATATACATTGAAAAGACTGAGTTTTTAAAATGTATAAGAAATTGAGAATATAATTTATAACTTTGTTATATTCTCTGAAAGCTATTTATGATTGTGTAATTCATTGGATAGATAAGTATATGGTCGGAAGTATGAGAACTAAGAATTTGCTTCTATTTCATTTAATTTTTTTGGAGTTGCTATATACTTAATGGTAGCTGATAATTAACTTGTTGTTTCTTGTTTTTGTGCAGGCATGGAAATAGAGTATCCAAAACGTCTTTTAAGAGAAGGACATGAGCTGTAAATGAACTAGACAAACAATTCTTGTCAAATGTCTATCTTGACCAAAATCAAGGATAAATTGCCAATCGATTATGCTACAGTGATGAAGGATCATGTCTTTGCACATGTATTTTCAATACATGAAAACGGTTTATGGTATTCGAGTCGGATTGTACACAACATGTTGTGTAGGCAGTTGGTAACGAAGAAAAAGCATGAGCTCTGGATTGTGTTAGGAAGGAAGCCACTCAGATATTCCATGCAAGAGTTTTATGCAGTTACCTGGCTGAAGTTCAACGATGATCATAGTTATGATTTAGAGAAATAGACAGATGATTAGGGGGTTTGGAGTAAATTGCTGAATAGAAAGGATAAGATTTTCTAGAAGAAGCTGGTGGATGTGTACTTAGTCAAAGATCCCGGTTGGGAAGATGACAGACTTAGATTAGTGTATCTTTGTGTGATAGATGGGTTGGTAATGGCTATTGGTGAGAAGAAGGTTATCTCATTATCATACGTCCAGTTGGTGATGGATCTGGATAAGGTTAAGATTTATCTTTGGGGTCTTGTAGTTTTTAACCATTTAGTTAAGTCCATCGTAAAAAAAGATGATTTGAAGAACCCTTCCTATTGTCTCGATGGTTTTGATCCTCTATATGGTTCTGTGCTTTGTCTTTAAATTTCTATGCTTCTATGCTTCTTCTTTATATTTCCGAATTTAGGTAATCGTTTTAATCTTTTGGTTCATCTCTAATAGTGTTTTGAACTTCTTACGTAGGATGTCGTTTATCCATACATTTCCTCTACATGAAATTATGACTTATTTTAGTCTGTTAACTTCTTAAGGCATGATGAAATCAAAGATTTCCAAATGGATAATTTGAATGCTTCGATCAGATCTGGATATGATTTTGGAGACCATATTTGGGCAAGTCTTAAGACGATGATGTGGAGAATGACAATACTTAAGAGATTCTTAACTATTTTCCTAGGCCTGCCATTAAATATGAAATCCAAAATCCAAAAAATCTGGCTCCGAAACTAAACTGAATAGTCATAAAATCCAAACGGATTTTAAATGTTTTTGTCCGAATTTAACCAAACCGAACTGAACCAAAAAACTAAACAGTGTATCCAAAAAACCGAAATAAAATTATCTATTATAATATAGTAGGTATATATAGTTATAATTTTATACCCAAAAATATAAAATAACAAAAATGTCTGTAATAACCTAAATATTCAAAAATCTTTATTTATGTTTGTCAAAATTATATATTTTCTTGCAAAATTGAACCAAATTTTGTTAAAATTGACATAATTTTAGTTTTTTTTTCCATAACTAAACCGAAACCTATCCGAATCCGACATCTATTCGAACCGAATAGACATAAAACCCAAACGGATATAAACTCTCCTATCCGAATTACCCAAATCTAAAAAAAATCTAACCGAATTCGATCAAAAAATTCGAATACCCATGACTATATTTTCCTGTAAGAAACCCATTTTTTTTATCCAAAAAAAAAAAACAAATCCATCTAAACTCGAAAATAAAGCTCTATATATTTCCAAAAAATCCGTCAATGACACATCCAATCCATATTCGGCAACCAAGGGGCCTTTGGGCTTCCTTGCAAGCGCCACCATTCACTAATGATTAATTATATCCAGCTTACAATTTATTTTTTATTTTCAAAAAACTAAGTATACCTATTTCCTAATTTTTATTTATTTTTAATTTTCGTTTTAACTTTTTAACTCTTTTTTATCTCTTTGTCGTATAATTGTTTTTGTCGGTTACTAAGATATTTTCACAGCTTCCGAGTACCGAAAAATCATTTCGTCTCTAAAGCGAAAAACCAAAAGAAGAAGAAGAAGAAGAAAAAAGCTATGGCGGATCAGCTAACAGATGAACAGATCTCTGAGTTTAAGGAAGCTTTTAGCCTCTTCGACAAAGATGGAGATGGTTAGTCTCACCTCATCTCATCTTCCTCTTTTATAATCGTAGTTTAAACCTTTTCGGATCTCTCTTTTTTCCGATTTCGTTCACGATCGATGCTTTAGATTCGGAAACCGTTCGATTCGTGTGGTTTTTTTTCTGGATTCGATCTCTGATTTATGTGGTTTGTTAATTGTTATTGTTTTGTTGTTGATTGAATCGTTTATAGTCTCTTTTGATGTTTGTGTTGTTCAATCTCTTAGTATTCTTTAGGTTCTCACTTCAGATGAAGAATAGTGGAAATTAGGTCAGAGATTGTGAATTTAACAATTGCTTGCGTAACCAAATTTGGGTGTTTTTTGTGTGTAATTTTGCATCTTTATATGTTCATATTTGCATAATGTTATACAAAATTGAAAAGTATTTGCATCAGTGTTACTAGCTGTGTGCACAAATTCAAGTTTCTTGTTCTGAATCAAGAAGTCTTAAATTTTTATTACTTCGTAGTTTAAGTATGTATAAGTTCCTAGTGATTCTTCTGGTCATGTATTTGGTTGTTTATAGGCTTTTGTGTGTAATTTTGCATCTTTATATGTTCATATTTGCATCAATGTTACTCTATTCTGATCCTTGTTCCGAATCAAGTCTCAAATCATCGTTAGTTCATAGTTTTTGTAGGTATAAGTTCTCAAATAATGATTAGTTTTAAGCACCTATCATGGTTTTGTTTGTCATAATGAAAGATTCTCAGATTCTAGTGATTATTCTAGCATCCACTGATGGTCATGTCTTTGGTTGTTTGTTGGGTTTTTGGATCGTTTATCACAAGACCTGGTGGTTTTATTCATGTTCACTCTAATGTGATCTTTTTACTGATTGAAAAGGTTGCATCACCACAAAGGAGCTAGGAACAGTGATGAGGTCACTAGGGCAAAACCCAACAGAAGCTGAGCTACAAGACATGATCAACGAGGTTGACGCGGATGGAAACGGTACCATTGACTTCCCTGAGTTTCTTAACCTAATGGCTAAAAAGATGAAAGACACAGACTCAGAGGAAGAGCTGAAAGAAGCATTCAGGGTGTTTGACAAAGACCAGAACGGTTTCATATCCGCTGCCGAGCTTCGCCATGTGATGACGAACTTAGGTGAGAAACTAACTGATGAAGAAGTGGAAGAGATGATTCGTGAAGCTGATGTTGATGGAGATGGTCAGATAAACTATGAAGAGTTTGTCAAGATTATGATGGCTAAGTGATGATGATAAAGAAGAAAAATGAGAATAAAAGTGGTGAATGACCCTTTAACTCTAATGTTTTGGGTTTTGATTGAGCCTATGTAGTTTTTTTAAAAGGTTTTAACAGACTGAATTTGTGACAATTTATCTTTTATTTTGTGGTTTTTTTTTTCTTGTTGGCATGTTTTAGATTTTGGTAATTTAGAGTGGTCACAAAAATGGTTAACAATCGCATCTGGACGTTCGGGTTTCGGATCCTACTATTTGAATATTGGGTCTCGGATCCTACTACTGTATATTGCATTTAGGAACCATTTAAATACCAAAAATATTTTTTGGTCCTATTATATGAGTATTGAGTAGTTTGGATATTGCATTTATGAATCGTTTTAAGTATAAAAGAAAATTTGTTCGGTTGGGTACTTTCTAGGTTTGTTCGGAATGAATACTTGTTGTCGGAACCAGTTTAGAACCATTCCTGTTTTCATACTAACCGATTTAATCCAAAATTACTCGAAAAATCAATTCATTCTTATTTTCTTCAATGAGGAAGACAAACCCGCCTACATAGGATGTCAAGCCTCGACATAAATGTATTAGATCATAGAAGTGTTTGTTTTTTCCGGTACTAATTCGGTTTTCGGCTCTCGGATCATATCCGTCCCAACTGATATCCAAATAAAAATTAAAGAGGATCCATTCAGTTATTTAGATTTATATGAAATCTATATGAACTCAATTTTTTGGGTCTGCTCGGTTTGGATCTTTCGGTATAATGTTCTTTTTTGCTAGCCCTATTTGTATTCTTTAACGTAAAATAGGGCTGAGCAAAATATTCACATCCGATACCCGAACCCAATCCGACCTGTAGTAGGCGGGAGTAAAGTTTAGCATGTTCGAGACAAACTGTAAGAAGGTTTGCGAAGATGACAGAACTTAACGTTTCCTTTCTTTATAATAAAGTGAAGTTGTCAAACAGAAATAACAATAAAATATATCATATAGAAGATGAGTAGACAATTTTCATATATTATAAGATTTCTTACAAAGGTTTTATATGAATTTCAAATGTGTCATCAAAACCGTACAAGTTCGGAATTGCACTTTTTTATTAGGGGACCATATCAAAAACTAGGTTAACGAGAGTGACCTTTTTTCCCTATGTTTTTTTGGCAAAAAATAAATAATACACAAAACGTGTCATTTTGCTGAAAAACATGTTTTGTTTATATTATAAAATAGGAACATTTTCTTTTACAAAATAATATGTACTCCCTCCGTTTCTTAAAAATGAATGTTTTAGAAAAAAAAATTGTTTCACAAAGTTAGATGTTTTGTATTTTCAATGCAAAAATTATGTATAATTTTTTGTTTTGCCCATAATAATTAGAGTTAAAGTAAATAAAATAATTAAAATTTAATGAAAAGATAGGGATATTTTAGGTTATGTAAAAAGTTTCTTAATATATGTGCAAAACCTTAAAAATTCATCTTTAAAGAACGGAGAGAGTAATAAACTAGCATGTTATCTAGAAAAATAGCATTCCAACTAAATGTCTTTTATGTAAAAAGAAATTGTATTGGTTTACCCAATTAACTTTCATAAATCATAATATGGGTTATCTGCCTAGTTGACTTTTTTTCCAGAATAAATAAGTTTTCTAATTTGTCATCAAACCGTCACCTAAAAGTGTGGAAAGAGACTGATTTATAATCATGTTTCTTATTAATTATATTTTTAGGATTTTTACACATATTAAAAAAAATCTAAAAATTGATTATTAATTCTTAGTTTTTTATGATTAACAATTTTCTATAATCCTAAACAAATAGAATTTAATTATTTTGTTGAAGTTTATTTTATCATTAATAACTAATAAAACATGCATAAAAAAAACTAAAACTTTGATTTTTTTGAAATAATTTATTTTCCTAGAAATAGGATTAATAAAGAATAGAAAGAGTATATTTTTGACATATAAAGGGACTTACTTATGCATCCACATGCCAATATAGGTTTGGACAAAATACTAAATAAGCCAACTGGAACTAATCCAAAAAGAGGGTATCTAACCGAACCGGAGTTAACAAAATACCCAAACAATTTCTAGATTTTTATATCTGAATAACCAAAATTGAACTCGAATCCAACTGAGAATATAATGGGTACCCAAAATATCTGAAATACAATTATATACCTAAAAATATTAATTATATTTAGACTTGATATAACTTAATAATCCAAAATTACAATTGTAAACCCAAAGATATTAGTCATTTTTAGACCAAAATAACCGAAATACTCAAAATAACATAAATATTTGAAAATTCTTAGGTATATTTGTGAAAATTTAAAGTTTGATTCAAATATTTTTACAAACACTTTTTATCATGGAAAGTTCCACATACCAAATTGTAAATGGCCAATAATTGATGTTTAGCATCTTTAGTTCCTTTTCTATTAATTTTGAGTGTTTCGTTATGTCCTATCTTTTCTTGTTGTATTTGAGTTCCAGGTTATATAGTCGAAATAGACTCCAGCTCGCCAGACCGGGTCTCTATTCACCCTTGATGGCTGAAGCAATGGCGGTGTTGGCTGCACTGATCCACACTCAGAACTTTAGATGTAGAAGGATCTGGTTAAAGACGGATTATTAGCTGCTTGTAAACGATATCAAAGCAGGATCTCAGCGAAAAAACTATACGGAATCCTTGCTGATATCGCGACTGACGTCTTTTTCTTGAACTATATCATAAACTGATCTTCACGTCTATTATCTTTTCGTTTACCCCTAGAAACTTTAATGGGCTTGTTGATGCTTTGACAAAGACTGCCTTGTTAAACTTGCCCTACTATTGGGATATCGGCCTTGGGCTTCGATTTTAATGAAATGAAGTAGTTGATAAAAAAAATGGTCATAATTTAAGGTTTAAATGCATTTTGGATCAAAAGGAGCAAAAAATTAAAGAACGAGAGCAAAAACGAAGGGGTCAATCGATCTCTCTTAAGAATCGATCAATCTTGTCTCACTACTTCACCATGGAATGAAGTTTAATCATAGAGAAGGACATATCACTCGGTCTTCCACCAGAATCGATCAATCCAGTACTAAAATAAAAACGGAAAAAATGTCAAAAAAGCATGAACTTGCATTTTGTGGACGTTTTAATCTCCAACTTAAGAAATGTCATTTAAATGCCAAAGTTTTGCGTTGACTTTTTAATTAAATAGGTAACTTGTGTTCATTGTGCTATATGAGGCATGATGTTAAATCGAGAGACGGAGTATGTTTACAGAGTTAAAACTTTCGCTAGCAGCTTATGTAGTGAAAATAATGTTGTTTTTCTCTTACTAAAACACCCCACAACTTTCAATTGTGAACGTTTAAATTTTTAACTTTTTAAAATGTCATTTAAATTCCTAAATTTTTGTTGACTTCATGATTAAATAGTTAATTTATGTTGACTATGTCAGTTGAGACACGACGTTAATAACATTTTATCATAAAAATATTTTTATTAAATTTTGAAAGTTGAAAACTACATTTATCATTTAAATTTTGTGAAAGAGTTTATATATTTGTTTTTTACTTTTATCGTAATCTTGAATGGATAATAACTTGATTTTCACAAAAATCAAAAAGCCGAGTATCAAAAAAAATATAAAAATAGGAGTAAAGTACATTAAAATCAGAATAAATTCTCAACTCTCCTGCTCACGCAATCTTTCACGCGTTTTTGAAACCGTGTTGAAACGTCACTCCACCGTTTCCTTATATATATATAAAAACCAACAACAACATTCACTTCTCACAATTTCTCCAACTTCATAAATCTTCTCGTACTCTCTTCTCTAAACCATGTCAAAGAACGGTTCTAGAAACTTCTTAAGTTCAATGGAAGACATCAAAAAAGTGTTTCAACGTTTCGATAAAAACCGCGACGGAAAAATCTCTATCGAAGAGCTTAAAGACGTGATCGGAGCACTAAGTCCCACGGCGTCGCAAGAAGAAACAACTTCGATGATGAAAGAATTTGATCTTGACGGTAACGGATTCATAGACTTGGATGAGTTCGTTGCTTTGTTCCAAATCGGAGATTCAAGCAATAATGATAACATGAGAGATTTAAAAGAAGCGTTTGATCTCTATGATCTTGATCGTAACGGTAAGATCTCGGCGAGTGAGCTTCACTCGGTTATGAAGAATCTTGGTGAGAAGTGTTCGATTCAAGATTGTAAGAGGATGATTAGTAAAGTTGATTCTGATGGTGATGGTTGTGTTAATTTTGAAGAATTTAAGAAGATGATGATTAATGGTGGATCTTGAATCGTTTCTTTAGGTTTTTGTAAATATGCAATTTTAATTTCTTTAACTAATCTTTAAGAATTTAGATTGTTAGCTTTTTTAATTTTTTTTTTTTTTAAATCTAGGTTTTATCGATTAAATTTAGAAGCATCTCTGTGTTGCTCTTTCATGGATCTGACCTAATGTTAGGGAAGTGTTGATGAACTAATTAATCGATTTAATTATTTATTTATAGGATATTATTGGTTTTTATAATTGATAGTATTTATTAAATTGTTGGTTTATAAAGATGGTTTGATCATGTGCATCTTGTGTGTGGATAGTTACAGTTAACGATCGCATGTGATCGTAACCGTCTCCACGAATCTCGCTGGTGCATTCATAACAACAGATTATTACGATTTGATTATATGTTTATCAGTAAATACAAAAGAAACTAATATTTTGTTTGTCAAATATTTAAATTCTAATGAGATTAGAAAATATTCACAAATTAATAAACTATATTAAACGTGAAACGAAGATTCCAATTTCAGTTAGACATCCAGATTCAAAGATATTTTAAGATACCATATTGTGTTTGACTATTTTAAAGATCTCCATATTTAATAGGGATACTTGCCAAATCTAAGAATTAAAGGGAGAGATATTTGCCTAATCTAAAATGTGTACTTGATATTTTAGATACTCAAATTCAAAGATATTGTCAACTCTAAAAATCTCACCTGACATTTAAGAATATGTTATGCCCAATATAAAAAAAAAACTAATAAATGTTGCTATTTTGAAATTAACACCATTTTGTGTGTGACGTCAATCAATTTTTTATTCAATGTTTAGTATTTACTAGATTAAGACTCGTCCGATGGATGGGTTTCTAAATTTTAAAATAAATTAAATTTAAATTAAAAATTTATTGTAAATGGTATATCTTAAAATTGTTTTAGAGAAAAAGTAGAAAATATGTGTTTATTAAAGTTATTTACATAAATTTATTTTTCTACATAAATAAATTAATTTAAATTTCTCTATTATAATTTCATTATCAACATACTAAAAAATCTAGACCATGTCTAGTAGCTTTTGGTTGTCTTTTGTCATTTGTTTCCACACTACCGTGTGAGATATAGAAAAACGGATCTGGTGACCGGCAGCTATGCGCTCACTCATATATTTCTGTGACGTTCATTCAGCAATATATTCGTTGTCTCTGTTCTCTTATGGTTCAGATCTTATTTTCATTTCCAACCTAATATATTTTTCCTCTCACATCTTCACTCGCCGAAATTTTTCGCTATTTTTTTTTGTCTCTAGGCGTTTTCTGACAACATCTTCTAGCTCAGTCATTTCATCACCAACTATCAATTTTTATTCCTATCATGGACTCTATACTTGAATATATTTGTTTTTTGTGACTTTTTTCTTTTCCGCCGTTGGATTCTTATCCACCATCACCTTCAATTTTTCGCCCCGCCGCCTTCTTTCTTCCTCCTCCGAATCTTGATTTGTTTATAAGAATGACTCTGAAGGAATCAATTATCTCTGAGTGCATCTCCGCCTCTTGTTTCAACTTCTTCTCTTGGAGACATCATTTACATATTCTTTCACCTCTATGGAGAAAACAGTTTCCTTCAATTTCATTGTCCAATAGAGGTGTTGTTTCTTTGATTTGTAAACCAATAATATTATGCAATTTGCTAATTAATTTGTTATCTTTTACTATTTAAATATAACTTTTATCGATTAATAAGACGAAACTGTTTAGTGATCGGTATTGAATCTTATTTCAATATGCCTAACATTCATATATGAGATCAACTCTTGTCACTTTTGCTGTCACTAATTTAACTATTTTGGCTCATTGAGTTGACATTGATGATTCTCTTTGTGTCCATGCATAACTTATATTCTCTTATAAGTTGCTTGCAAGTATGCATCAATCATCGTTTTCGAATTCTCATTTCTTTGTTTTTCACAATATATCGTAAATTTTTGTACTTATTTATTTGAGTTTTTTTTTATATTTATAACTTGTTTGATGTTCTATTCTTGCATTAAGGACAAACAATTTTCACTAAAAATTAATTTTATAATTTCCTGTAAATATTATGATTATGTAATTTATTAAAATTTATACAATTAATTAACGCTTATTATTTGCTGATAATAAAATTATTACCAAAAATCTTATGTATTATATTTGATCCATAAAATTAAATAGAGTTATGTGTTAATATGATCCATTAAGTTTGCTATATTCATGGTTAATTCAATCAATTTAATCTAATATTTATTTAACATTTAACCAATTAGAATAATGATTTAAGTTGGATTATATTCAACCAACATTTTGGTTCAAATAAATAGAAGCATGTAAAAAAATTATTGTAACATTAATAGTATAGTAATATAAAAATCGAAATTTGGAAAAAGTTTAACTTTTATTGAAATAATATTTTAACATATATTAGAAAAATGGAAACTAAAAATTATCCACTTTATTATTTATTTTTTTCTTTGATTTTTCTTTTTGATCAAGGAAAAAAAACTTTACACAAGTCAGAATCTAATCAATCAACTGACATATGTCATGAACATATTAATTATAATTTTGACACGTGTCAAACTCTCGTGAGAGCAATCAAGGGTTATATAAAACTAGATTATGATCCGTCCAATGGACGGGTTTTCTAAACTTTAAAAATAAATTAAGTTTAGATAAAATTAATAAATTAAATATTTATTGTTAATAAAATATCTTAAATTGTTTTAGAGAAAGAAGTAGAAAACATGTTTCCTTAGAAAAAAGTTCTTTACGTAAGTTTATTTTTTACATGAATAAATTAATTTAAACTTATATATTGTAATTTTATTATTAACATATTAAAATTTTATACCACGTCAAGTAGCTTTTGGTTCCATCTTGTTGTTTGTTTTTTCGATCACCGTGTGAGATATGTCTTGAAAAAATACTCTGACCCTACTTTCTTCCATTATTGTATCAATCTAGTAACTCATTCTTGTTTTTTTATTTTCTCTAAGTAGATAACTATATTTACAAGCCTATAAAATTACAATTTGTTTGTTATTGACTGAAACATTTCATAGTAGACCTATTAAATCCTTCCCCTAACGGTCCTTAGAGCACCCACATCATGGTATCTCAGAGGGTATTTCACTGAGTATCTCAGCATTAAAAAATTTTTAAAAACTAAATAAAAGAGGAGAGAGAGGAGAGAGAGGAGAGAGAGGAGAGAAACGATTCTGTTAGTAGAATCGATTCTACTATTTAGAGACTATAATGACAAATGTCATTATATCAATGGTTCAATCACTACAACAAAACAACGTTTTACCGACTACAAATGGCGACTATATATTTAGTCACCAAAGTTGGTGACTATTCAGCCACTTACCGGCGACTTTGTTGCGACTCAGTCGTTAATCAGTTGCTATATAGCGACAAGTAAAAGTAATCGTTAAATTAGTCATAATTTAGCGACTAATCTATGACTATACTACAGATGGGAAATATTAATCGCATTTTAGTCGCTATTTTGGTGACTATTATGCGACTCCGGTGGCGGGTCGCATAATAGTCGTAATATACCGGTGAGAAAATCACATTTTATACGTTCTAGGGTTGGTGTACCGGTTTTATGCAACTACAAACCTTAGTCACCATTTAGTCGCGTAATAATCGCCTAGTAGTCATAATATATCGGTGGGAAAAAACACGTTTTATACGTTCTCGGGTTGGAGTACCGGTTTTATACGACTACAAACCGTAGTCACCGTTTAGTCGGTATTTAGTTGCCAAAAATGTCTATATAACCAAAATTCACCCATTTCTTTCCCTTATTCGTAGAAAAACTAAAGAAAAGAGAAGAACGAAAATTTTATTTTTTTAATGTCAGGAAGTCACAACTATAGTAATTTTTGGGAGTGGATGTATAAGAGGTTCGATGAAGAGATGAGAAATTTTTTGGCAGAGTTCATAACGGGGGTGGATCAATTCATGAAATTTGCAAATAGCCAGTCTCTAGCACATAGTAATGGCGATAGTTTTTCTGCCCTTGTAGTGTTTGCAAGAACTATAAATTTATACCGGGGATAAGAATTTGGAATCATCTTTATAGTAGAGGATTTATGCCGGATTATTATGTTTGGTATAAGCATGGAGAAGAAATCAATATGGATTTAGGAATGAGTTATGTTGATACAATGTATATAAGTGGGAATGAAGAAGTGGGTAATGTCGTAGAAGATAGATATGTGGATAGGGTGAATGATGCATTTCGTAATAACGTGAGGTTTGATGATAACTATCATCATGATGGTAGTTATCAAAATGTAGAAGAACCAGTACGTAACCATTCAAAGAAATTCTACGACTTATTAGAAGGTGCAAAAAATGCATTATACGATGGTTGTCATAAATGTCACTCGCAATTATCCTTAGCTGCTCGAGTTATGCAAGATAAGGCAGATCATAATATGAGTGTAAAGTAGTGGATTCGTTTTGCGAAATCTTGTCTGAGTATTTACTAGAAGGAAATCAGTCTACTGTTTCACATTACGAGACAGAAAAACTGATGCGCAATTTAGGCCTCCCATATCATACAATTGATTTTTGTATTAACAATTGTATGATATTCTGGAAAGATGATGAAAAAAAAAGATAAATGTTTGTTTTGTGGTGCAAAAAAGATGGAAGCCTAAGGACGACCGGCGTAGAACAAAAGTACCATATATTCGTATGTGGTATCTACCTATTGCTGACATATTGAAGAGAATGTATCAAAGCGAGAAGACTGCAACAGCAATGAGATGGCATGCCGAGCACCAATCAAAGGAAGGAGAAATGTGTCATCCTTCTGATGCAGCAGAGTGGAGATATTTTCAAGATCAAAATCCTCAGTTTGCCGAAGAACCCCGTAACGTTTATCTTGGATTATGTACCGATGGGTTCAATCCATTTGGCATGTCTAATAATCATTCGCTTTGGCCTTTGATCTTAACTCCATATAATTTACCCCCTGATATGTACATGAATACAGAGTACTTGTTTCTTATAATTCTAATTCTGGGCCAAATCATCTACGAGCTAGTCTTGATATCTTTCTCCAACCTCTTATTGAGGAGTTAAAAGAGTTATGGTCTACTGGATCAAAATTTTAATCTAAAAGCAATGTTGATGTGGACGATAAGCGACTTTCTGGCGTATAGCATATTATCAGGATTGACAACTCATGGTAAATTATCTTGTCCAAACAGGGATATATTTACTATGCCAAACAGGGATATATTTACCACCGTTTTTTCTCCCACACCGAAGCCAAACTCTACTTTGTATGTCTTTTGTCTGTTCTGTTCTGGAGACATCTTAGTGTCATCTTAGTGTCAATTTTTGTCTGTGTTTGTGTCTGTGTTTGTGATCATTATTGTGTCAGACAGAGAGAGACGTTATTGTGTTTGTGTCTGTGTGTTTGTGAGATAGAGAGAGAGACGTTAGAGTGATCGTTATTGTGTCACTGTGTTTGTGAATGTTTGATGTCTGTTTCTGGGAATCTCTCTAGTCTCTATATAAAATCAGTTAGGTTTGAATCTCTCTAGTCTCTGTGTTAAGGAGGTTTCAATGATGAGTTTTGTTTCTTGTTCTTGTCTTATGCTTTGATGAAGAAATTTTGATTCATATAGTTGTAAAAGAGGAAACTTTTCCTAGGGAACACCTTACTGCTATTATTATGTTTTGAGGAGAAACATATAGCTATGTTTTTGGGGTCATGGTTAAGAGTTTCTATTGAGTATAACTCTATTAATATCTAAGCTAAGTGTTTTGTGTAATGGGATTGATATAGGAAGTGACAAGTTGCTTTAACTGAACCTAGACAGTTTCACCCTACAAAATTTTACCTTACTCATGTTATTTCTTTGTTGCTCTTTTCTCTAGTATTGCGAATTGTGTGTGCCTTGCTTCTGGATTCCTATATGCCACATGAAACAGTCTTTTGTTTTACTTTCTATGTGCCACATGGAACATAATTTATCTAATTCAGTTTGATGTTAGCTTATAATATGCTTCCTTAATGTGTTTGATTTGATAAATTTTCTTCATTTTCTTCTATCAGATTTTCATTGTTTCTGCTTTTCATTGTATGAATTTGCTATGTATTGGAAGACATTGATGTTGACTCTTATTAATGTTTTTTGTTCTTCTTCTTCTCTCATAGAGATAATGGTTTTAGGTTGCTTGTTTTGTTCTTGTATGTGTCTTAATGAAAACCTCACCAAGACTCACTGCTCTTCCCAATTGCTCTTGCTGCAATGTTACAAAATAAACAAGGATTATGACAGAATTTAAAGTTGGGAAGGTGTTAGACACAGAAATAACAGAAATGTAAAAGCTACTAACCAGGTCTTGTTGGATTTGGTTGTACGACTTCAGCCCTGAAAAGTAGACGTGAGGACCGAGACCATTACGGTCAGACATACGAGCATCAGAATAGGTTTGACTCCTTTTCTGTTCTTCTTCAGTTTCCCAGTACGCGGTCATCGTTGTCCAGAGAGTCTCGTTGATCCATTTAGGTCGCTGTAGAGTAGTCGTCACGCCACTAACCATGTCTTTCATCCGGCGTTGACAGATCGCCTCAAAATTCTGTTGAACTGTCCCTATTATCAAGGGATCCCATGTGTGGGTTTTCTACAAAACAAAGAAAATAGAATGATCTTAGTAAAAACATGGCACACATAAACCTATATGTGAAGCCTATAGAACGGAAAAACTGTACCACGAACTCGAGAAAGTATCTTTCTTGTCTCTCCCGAGGCACACATATCCAAGTATAGTAGGGACCATCAAATTTGTTTGTAAAAACTTTAGTAATAGACCGAACCAGTTTTGATCCTTTGTCCCGAGTAAACCTACAAACACAAGCCAGAGAAAACCCAGGCTAATCTAACAATAAACAATCCAATCAGCTAACATCTCCTTCAAAAAAATAGTAAGAAAGGGAATATATGTCAACAATAGAGGCATTATAAAACTAAAGCAATATGAGATTGACACTTAATGAAACTTGTCAGCTTTTAAAAGACTCAACTGCAGCCATCAATATGCATCCAAAGAAAATCTTAAGAGTCAGGCCAAATGGTACATATGTCGAAAAGAAGGCGGAGAAAATTGCTCAAACTTATAAGAAGAACATCCAAGAGAAGTTGGCTGAGCTCGAGGCAGAGACTTCTATTGTTTCAGACTGTGGGTCACGACCTCGGGAGCTGACAGTAGATGAGTATACAACCATCTTTCTTCAGGTCAAGTAACATTTTACACATTCAACATTTATATCCTTCAATTTTCTCATGCTCTTTACTTATTGTTTTTCTCTTACTTTTCATTCTGATATGTTGCCATTTTAGCATGTTTGAAAGTTCATTTCTCATATAGTTTCTTGTATTCACATTGCATTCTTAGGAGTTTTAGTTGCATATTTGCATATTTTCCCTTGTCTTTAGGCCTTGAAACAAAGCTTGGGACATTTGAATCAAATGGAGTTAGAAAGGATCAAAAGAAGAAACTTTTGATGAAGTGAGCACTCGTAGTGGGCATGTGTAGACCGGTGGACGCCATCGGGATGATGTAGCGGCCAAAGCATGGTCGCTACGAAGCTGCTGAGATTTTTCCAGGCAAGATAGTGGGCATGTGTAGACCGGTGAGAGACAGCGGGCACTCGTAGCGGGCATGTGTAGACCGGTGAGAGATAGCGGGCACTCGTAGCGGGCATGTGTAGACCGGTGGAAGATAGCGGGTATTTTTAGTGGTTTAACGTTGGTCGATGGCCTCCACGGGCACTTGTAGCGGCCTAACGGTGGTCGCTATGAAGATACTGAGGTTTTCCTGGGATGTTCACCGGGCATTTGTAGTGGCCAAACGTTGGTTGATGGCCTCCACCGGCATTTGTAGCGGCCAAACGTTGGTCGATGGCCTCCACCGGGCACTTGTAGTGGCCTAACGTTGGTCGCTACGAAGTCATCAATCTTATGAATTTTCTGAATGTTGACCGGTTTGTTCCGGGTTTGACTTGGTGTATTGCATGTTAACCAAGTCCTTTTATTTTTACTATAAATAGCCTAAGAAATATCTAATTAAGGTTATGCTTTGTTTTAGAGAGAATTTGTTTAAGCTTCTTTTGGATATTTTTATGAATCTCTTTGATCTAAGTTATCAAATCTTCTTATCTTCTTAAATCTTTCAACTATTCTTCTTATACTCATGATTATGCATCAATCAAACCAATTGATTTGTGTTTTAATGACTATGAGTGAGTAGTCTTTTAGATGAGTTTAGGGTTTGGTGATTGAGATGATTTGATGAATTAATGATGATGTTTAGGGCTAGATCTTAAGTAGTCTTTCATTTAGGTTGTTAGTAATGCTAGATTAAGCTTGTAATTGAGAAATTTAGATGATTAGCATTTCATGCCCACAAGGTGTTTGTTAAAATGCTTGATAGAACCTAAATGAGCTTTTCATGCCTAGCCTACGATAGTAGTTGATTAGGGTGATTAGTGGTTAGATTAGAACTTGTTCTTAATGCTCATTAGTCATTTGAATTGCCAATGAGAATTGATGATGATTCAATGGTTAATGTAGAGATTAATACCATGAGAATGGATTAGTCTACTTAATAATCATTAGGCCTAAGACATTATTATTCAATTGTTCTTACTTTATCAAAGGTTCATCATTTCATCAAAGTCATATACCATTCCCGAGGCTCATTGTTTTCTCTTATTGATTTTAAACCGCTTTTACCGCTTTATTTACATTTAAATTTTATTTTTCACCTCTTAAACTCTTGTTTGCTTAGATTAGAATAAAACTTAGATTCTTGGTGTGTTAGATGCTCGTTTCTCCGTGGATTTTGATACTTTTTATGCTATAACGGTATAAGGGTTATTTGATTGCCCGGTTTGCAAAAACTTCTTTATCACATTCCACTGAGAAGGATTCACGAGGAACTCCTTATGGAGTTAGAAGCCTCAAGGAGACTCTTCTCAATGGCAAGCGCAAGCAACCGGGAGATGCTTCATCGTTTGTGGTACTGCAAGAGCAACTGAAGGAAGCTCAACTTAAAATCGAAGAGCAGGCAGCTTATAATGAATGTCGTGAAGCAGAGCACTCCCGAGCTGTGGCTGAGCAAAAGGACAAGATCAACCACTTGTCCTTAGTGGAAAAATATCTCCGAGAAACTGATCCGCACTACCTTGACTTCGTGGCAACTCAGTCAGCTGCAGCCCCAGAAACTTCACCTCCATCAGCTTCTTAGGTTACTTATCTTTCTCTATATCTTAACTCAATGTTACACTCAATGTTACTCTTCTCTCTTTATGAACTTGTTGGAGATTTTGTATGTGTTGGAGTTAGCATTTGTAGCTAAACTCATGAATTTTTTTATCAAATGTTATTTCAATTTTCGTGTTAAAATCAAATGTTATTTGAATCAAATTCATCAATTTGAGAAACGAAACAAATTCCAATACCATACCAATTTCTTTTTTTCACTTCAAATATAGTCACTAAACAGTAGTTATTTAGTAGCCAAACAGCCACAAAATAATCGCCAAAGAGTCGCAATATGTCTATATGTTCGTATCTTCATATTTCAAATAGTCGGCAATTAGTCACTAACATTAGCGACTATTTAGTGACTACTATTAATCGACTGCATCTACACCAGTCTATTGTCCCTTATTAGTCGCTAATACTGTCGCAAATTAGTCACTAAAATTAGCAACTACAATACAACTTTTAAACAACGATCAATTTTTCATGAAGTTTAGTCGTTAATTAGTCGTACTTTAGCGATTAATTAACGACTAAATTTTTTACCGACTAATTATTACCAACTACATGATTTAGTCGTTATTTAGTAGTAACCATCCATTTAGCGACTACTGTGCGGCTGTCTTAGCAGTCGCTAAAACGTTGTTTTTTTGTAATGAATTTATTTTTTATTTAAAATTTAATTATCATATTAATATAATATATAGGAGATACTCTTTTGATAACCTCATCTAATAGGGATGCTCTTATCTTCTTGCTTGGGTCCAAACTTTCTTTTGCTTGTGATTTTCTTAATGGTTGTCTCATGTACATAGAAAAAAATAACATACAAGTTTTGTTTATAATGCTAAAAATTACTAGTTCACTTAGAAACATACACACGAAATATGAAAACAACAACACACGCAGACGCAAACAAACGGTCAGAAACACTAATCAAGTTCCATAGTCTCTCCATCAAATAGACTCCAAAGTTGCTCAACGTCAAACGCCATGGTGTCCTTTTCTGTTGTCGTCCCTTCTAGAACTAGCGAATCTACTTCTTGGTTTTCCTCAAGTAAACTCTCCGACCACATCTTATCTCCATGACTCCATCCATTACATTATTCATAAGATCTTTTTTTCTCATCATCTTTGTTACAAGTGATACTATTTTCACAAACATCATTATTGTTGAGTCCAAGGCTTAAATGAATTATGTCAAGTTCTGGCTGGCCATTGAGATGCTTGTAGTCGTTGTTAATGAAGAAGGATCGACGTCAAGGTTTTACAACTTCAATTTTTGGGGCTCGTGTGGTAGGAGGGGGCATAATGTTTTTGTTTTTCATTTTTTTCTTACAACATAGTTTATGGTTCTTACTCAAATGGGTAATCCAGTAGTTCTCGACATCATTTTCTGTCCTACCAGGCAATCAAGCCGCAATCAAAGACCACCTAAGCATTGTGAAACAACTAATATACATTAAAGTTTTAGTATTAAAACTTATGGATCATGAAATGAATAGTATCAAGTAAACAATACCTATTTCCTAGAAGCTTATAAAGGCGAAGAAGAAGATCAACTTCATCATAGCTGAGTTCTCCTCTCTTGATACTTGGCTTCAAATAGTTCAACCATCTTAGTCTACAACTTTTCCTGCACCGATTTAGACCTACAAACCCAATAGTTGACATTAGTTATACCTACTAAGACTTTTAGTTTTGTCTACTTCTATATTTATCATGAAGAATCTATGCACACCAATAGAAATAATGGACTATTCACACACATATCCACTGATCCTAATATAAAGGCTGACCACCAGGCTTGTCTCGCTTTAACACCCTAGTTCCTTTTCTTTTTGTTGATTTTTCTATTTTAGCTTGGCTTGCCATACAACTTTCTAACTTGAGTAATATAGAAACTATTTTATGTAAAAAAGAAAAGTTTTTGATGAACTGGTAGAGATCTTAAGGTCCGACTTTTGATTCATAGTTTTTCTAATATACTCTTAAGTATATCAATATATTTCCTAACGTAGAATTAGGATTCGAACTGGGATCCAAATTTTGAAATTGTTTGGAACAAACTAATACAAGTTAACATGTAACAATCTAGCAGTAAGTTTCTCATATGGTTATTGAATTTTTGATTGATCAATCATATTAGTTGATAAAAAAATTTTAGTATCAGTTCTTTTGATACAACCAAAGAGTCCCCACTAATAAAGAGAATTGCAAAAAGTATAACATATGGGCTCATACTGATAAGTCAAATATATTTGTATCATTAATTTACTTCATAATACAAAGCTTCTTTATTATATTTGACTAGAGTGAAATGAGTCGAACTATAATCTGACAAAATAAAATTCTAGTGAAAGTTAACAATAGAACGATAAGTTGCATCGGCTTTCCAATTCGCGGGAATAACAGCTTGAGCAACAACTACTTTACGAGACCTAGCAGAAGTAAGTCTAATGTTGAATGGACCTTTCAAAGGACTACCAGAATTAATTTTCCATACGGCAGATCTCATTTCTTGCATTGGGATAAATTTTCCGCCAGCAGGTTGAATCTCAAGAGAGGCCAAATCTCCGTCGCCATCTTCATACTCCACAACAAATGCAATGTAGTATGCATTTGCTCCCGCGTCAATACGGAAGGCTATATTAGTTCCTTGATATAAACATGCCGCACTGATATAAAAAAATTCAAATTCAAAATTATGATTGATATATTATTGGAGATATATAAATTGGATAATAAGATATGTATCTTGAGGACCAAGATTGTAAAACTCTTGAAGCCCATGAACCGTGAAAACTAAATGGAAAGACTTGAAGAAGAAATAGATCTCAATATATTCTTAGCATATTTACTTTGTGTTTAGGAAAGTTTACATTATATGGGTGTTAGCATTATGTTAATGTTAACGATATATATATATATGTATCTTATATTTTCATATGAAAGACAACTCAACAAATTATTCTTTCTATAATATTTATCATATATTATTTTAAATATATTGGATTAATTTTCAATAATCGGATGTGTTAAATATTTTGTATGATTAAAATTTTAGCAAACTAATCATAAATTACCGAACCTTGCAATCATAGATTTATCATTTATATATCAGAGTTTTTACCTACACGTTAATAATATCTAACGAAAACATTTTCCGAATAACAAAATGATGAATGTTTCAAATGACCAAAAAGATCAAATTCAAAAAATGGAAATACTGTATCAAACCGATTTTAGTATTCTAATTCTTGTTTTTGTTTGATTTCTATATTTGGTAAACTTAAAACCGAACAAAAAAAACATATAATCTAAAAGCAAAATCTGTGTATATATATATATATACGTACCGTCTGAAGTTAACACGTAGAACACCAGCGGATCGAAGTCGATCGGCTTGACCAGGTTTGGCTAAGGCCCCCATGGATCTGCCGCTAAGATCAAAGTGAAACGGTTCGGAGGTGCAAGGACCACCAGGACACTCGTCGGTTATCGTCACCGTTATTGGTTTCCCCGAGCATGCTGGATTCCCGTTGCAAACAATCTAAATAAAACAACGTTAACATATATTTTTTCTGTTCTTTATTAATCATATTTTTAAGAAAAAAATTTGTTTCAAAAAGTTATAATTTCTCTGTTTTTAATGTATTTTTTATCAGCTATTGATAATGAATTGTAAATTTCAAAAAAAAATAATGGAATACTATTGGTTCAAAATTATAGTAAATTATTATTCACAAAAATGATGCAACTTTAATATGTTTTATTAAAATTTGTGAAAATCCTAGAAATAAGATTAATAAAGAACAGAGTATACAATATAGTTTTTCAAAATTTAATCTCTCTTTTTCTTGGAATATTAACACCAAACAAATAGAATAATATATGCGACATTTTTTTCAAACCAAATGCAATATAAATGTATATACGCTTATATTTAATTAATTAAATATGTAAATATAATTATATATGTATGCTATATTTTTATGTTTTTTGAAGAATTTTTGCTATGAATAAAATTTATTTCTCTTAGCTGAAAATGCTATACTAATATATTTCCTAGCATTATGAATATACATTTATACGAACCTGATAACATGTTCCACATCCTTTTCCATTGTCGAATAGTGAAGGGCCTCCGGCTGAAACCATCGCATTCAACGGTGGATTAGCCACCGCGAAACCGTACCCACAAGCTCCTCCTACACATATGTTTTTAAGCATCATATAAATGGAATTATTACAAAACAAAAAAAAATTTATGTGTATAATGTTACAATATAATATTATTACGTACCGGTGCTACCAGCGCCATCAGGTTCACCGTACCAAGTAACACCGGCGTTGCCCCATCCAGCAGCATCTATAATCTCGTTTTGGCAGTAACAAAACTTTATTAAGACTGCGAAAAGAGCTAAGAGAGCCAAAAATCTATGCGATGATGGTGCCATTGATTTAGCTACTTTGTGTTTATTAATTTACCTAAGTTTTTTTCTTAGATTTAAAGGTATTGGTGAATTTTATTCATTAGATGACGATTTTTATAATGGGGTTTTCGGAATACTTCCCACAAATTCATTCAATGTTTTAGGAAATATTACATCTACGTGAATCTATGGAAGTCAAGCTCTCCAATTCTCTATAAGGAAAGCGAATTAAAAATGAAGAAATTAAAATTTCATTATATTGGTATATAATATATGTCATTTCCTATGAAGTTGAAATTTTTTTTATTGCGTTTGATTAAAATAATTTATTACGTTTGACTATAAATTGACTAAATATTTTTGTAAATAACATTAATGATTTAAACAATAACATTACTGATTTTAAACACTTAAATAGTCACTAATACTGACTAAGCAAAGTAATGCTTTGGTATTCTTTGACTCCATGAGATATTTTTTTTTTTTAATTTACTCCGTGAGATTGTCACTTTGAATGATTTATTAGAAGTTAGAACCTAAGAGCATGTCCATTGGTTGACATACTCTCTAGAGTATAAAACAAATATAATATTAGTATTTTAATTTAATTAAAAGTTTGATTAGAAAATTAAATTTTAAATAATAATAAGATTAAACCAATTATAAAGACACACAAGAAGTATCTACAATTTTTTGGAGAGTTTGTCAATAGAGAATCGGTTCTCGTTGGTTGTATCTAAGTGGATTTCTAACTATTAAATAAAATAAAGAAATAGAAAAAGTAAGAGAGATAACGAGAACCGATTCTCTATTGACAAACTCTCCAAAAAAATAACAATCAACCAATGAGGTTGTCCTAAAAAAATAAATAATTAAGGATATACCTATTGGCAATTTGAATGATTTATTACATTTATTTGTGGACAACTCTGTAGTGGGAAATCAACAGCTCAATAACTCTAGCTGAAAGCCTTAAAGAATGTGACTTTCCAGTCGTCAAAATTTCCTGAGGAAAATTTTTCCTAGCTTGAGGAGCAGATCCGATAGTTACATTTGCTGGAAGTACTAAATGTAACACTTGAGCTAGAGGGAGAGTTGGGTCTGAAACTTGACCAGAGGTTTGAGCAGGAACTGAAAGGTTCTTTTACACATTATGTTGTAACGCTATGCGCACAATAGATCATGCATATAATTTCTCTAGTTCGAAGATACATTGATAATCGTGTTCATAACAACAAACACAAAAAATTCCATAACAACAAACGCAAAAGCTTTGTCTTTGTTTTACTGAAAATACAAAACACATGTCGTTGTGAATGAAGCTAATTATGAACAAAAGCCACACAATTGTTTCAACTACTAAACCAAAAAAGTAAAAAATTTCAAATGCTTCAAAAACATATCCGGTTCACGTAAACCATCTTCATACACTTCACGATTTTTCCTTTGGGATGTGTTGCTTTTTCTTCACCTACATAATAGGCAATATAGACCGCACGTACACAACTGAATGCTGTCTTCAAAATTTGACGTGACACATTATTTTTCTTTAAGAACTCCTCGTTCATTTCCTTACCGGTGATTACAATCATTTTTTGGAAATATCTAGAAGCTTCCTCTTTGGTAACTCCATATTGCTTCATATAACAGTTTATTCCAGTAGAGACAACTCCTCTACTCATGTCGTCCGGTTCAATGTATATATATGTTGGTAATCACATTAAAAAAAAAAACTGAAAATGAACTAACAATCAAATCTTTTTAAGATTAATACATAAATTTTTAACCGAGTTCAACAAAATAAAAAAAGTATCTCGTCAAAAGATAAAAAGAATATTCACAAGCTTCAAGAATTATTATGTTATTCGGTTAGGAACCTCAAGTACCAGAAAAAAAAACCCCAAACTATAACATAACACATAACATACCAACTATTGTCAAACCTCTATAAATTAACAATATTGAGACCAATCTATTTTACGAAATTTTATTAATTTATCGTGTTTATTAATTTATAGAGGTGATATTTGTGCCAAAATATCAATTTGGAATTGAAGAAAATTATTAATTTAGTGAAATATTAATTTATCGAGTATTAATTTATAGAGATTTAACTGTATACAAGATATAAATGATTCATGAAACCAGATGAGCTACTTTATACGAATATTATGAGATAATTGTAGACCCCCATAAGAATTAGTCAAGAGAGTAAGATTATAGAATCAAGACACTCTTATCATATATACAAAGAGAGGTATTAATGTCTATGTACCTCGAAACCAGCAAGGTCATTCTGATAACGTCCATTTTCAGCTGCAGATTCGAGTAGTTTGGATCTGGATTTCAGCCAGTCATAAGCTTCCTTTGCATTGATCTGATCCATACCCATCAAAGCGCCTGCAATAATTATATAAACCCCGAACTCGATTTTACCAACCTCCATGTAGTCCTCAAAGCTAGGCACATGACCCACTGGAGCCAATTTGGCAAGATCAAGGCTGGATGTCACAAACCTCTTGAACTGCAACCAATTCTTTCAATTTGTATAAATGTTGAAGATGTAAAACCAAAAAATTTCTATAGGGACATGTATATGTGCTATATATATAGAGAGAAAATCGGAAAAAAATGTGTTTAATTGGTTACCACTTCTTTTGTTTCTTTGAAACTGTAAGATCTTCCTTGTTACTCCAATTCTCTTTCACATTCGTTTAAAGTATCCATTACAAAGTTCAACACGAATTTCAAATAATCAGGTTGTTTATCCATGGCATCATCAGGAGCCCACCTGTACATGAACATCATCATTATCATTTTATGACCATAATGAATCTATCATGATCATCACCATCGCATTACCTTTCCAAGCTATGGACGAGGCTTTCCATCTCATGAAATGAAGCATATCTGTCACATGTGTCATCAACAAGCAATTCGGTCATAAACAACTTAGCCTGCATAATTCTCGCACGAGAGAACTGTGGCTCGTAGCTCCCTAGTGTAAAAAAGTGCATTTCAACGATTAGCGCTCTGTAGTAAGGTGGCAACTTAGATACACAATCATGGTCCTTATACCACCTTCAATCAGAAACATATATATAGATTAGTTCAAGTTCAAGGGTTTTATGACAAGCTCTAAAGGGGATAATATAATTGAGATTTTACTTACTTTGTAAGGATTTTGACTTCTTGAAGGTAAAGGCGTTGTAGTAAATTGAAATTAAGCTTGGCAAACTTTAGTAGCATCTCGTCATGAGCATCTTCTTGTTCGTAAAACTGAATATATTGCAGTGCAACTATTATCTCCATGTTCCAATGCTGAGATACAACAAGGGCATTTTTTATATGCCTTGAGAGATGAGACGGGCACATCTCGTTTTCTACTAACGAAGCCAACTTGTTCGATACAAAGCTCAATGCTTCATCCATTATATAATCTGTCGTCGTCGCTAAGTGAGCGGCTTCATACAAGCTTAACATTCCCATCACGTCCTCGCTTAGGCATTCCTTAAATTTTCCATTGTCCTCTTTGAATCTCTTGAATACCTCTATATTAGACGAAGAGAAACCCATGTTATATATCGGTAAATACTTGTTTATTTGTTGGGGCATTATTTTAAAATATAATATTTGTCAAATAAATCACTCTAGACATTCCCATTTTATTTTATAATGTGTTTAATCATTGGAAAAATATCCAGAATCAAAAATATAATCTGATTTCTATATATAAGAAAGAGAAAAATTGTTCAAAATATCACCAAAAATTATATATATTGTTTTAAAAAGTATATTATTAGAATGTAAATGATAAATATGCTCCAAAATATTTATAAATTCCATTTGAAATATTTATATGGTGTTTATAATTTATTTTATTTTTATTCATATATCCATCATGTTATATTTAAATTGTAGATATTATTATTAAAAAAAAAACTCCAATGACTAGAAAAATTAACATAGTTGGAAAAATAGAAAATAAATAATTGTAGTTGGTTTTAAGGTTAAAATCGAATAGATTTGACCAGATCTATAAATTTTGTGTATAAAGATGGAGAAAAAACGGAAAAAATTGATGAAAAGAAAAAAAAAACCGCCACTGTTTCTAGGGTTGCAGAGCGTGTAATCTTAGGAAGAAGATAAAAATGAAATGTCTATTCTACCTTTTATTTAAGTTAAATGACTAAAAACAACGAAATCACTACTTTGAGACTCAAACTTGCGTTTGATAGCTAGTTCAACGTGTACGTATCACCAGACCATCGCATCTAAACGTGTAATAAGTTACATTATATAATATATAAACATTAAAAATAGATAAAAGCCCTAAAATAAATCCTCAATTAATCTCCGTAAAATCTCCGATTAATTGATTCGACGCTAGGTACCACCCAACCGCCCGACTAACGCCTAAAGAATTTTAAAACATAGGTTATAACTAATGCATGCATCCGACGTATTCCAGCCAAACTTACATCGGCAACATATGACAATTAATTAAGAACCAAGCCATCGATTTTCAAAATAACAAAAAAAAAGAGTTATAGATTTACCAACTAATCCCGACTTTAGTCTATCCTTGCATGTTCATATATATATATACCAAAAAAACATATATATATATATATAGATATATATACAATCTCATATCATGATAATTTAATTACCGGAAGACATGTTGTGACCGTATGTCCGGAAAACCCAAAAAATGGTGGAAACGGTGTACAAATCATTTTCATCAGCCATCATCTCCTCTATCATCTCAAAACCAGCTCTTAGAATCTCCTCGATCTCATCCTCAAAGTGATATGCGAGACCAAGGCTCACCAGCAAATAAATCACAAGGATTCTCTTCTTCAGTGACTCAACATCATTTGAAGACACGAGCATTTCCCCCACTTTTGGCTTTAGTGCCTCTATCTCTCTCTCAAGCGCATCCATTTCCTAGAAAATATATATAAAAATGAATTGATCGCTGCTACATTTATATGAATATAGATATCTTACGTTTAGACTCATTGGCGGAGCTAGTGAGGATTTAGGGGTATTTTTTGTATAAAAACTATATAAATTTCTGTCTAGTTAATATATCGACCCCTATAAAATCAATTTTTTATATTTTGACTCCTATAAAAAAACATTTCTACGTATTAGACTCACCGAGACTTCGACGGAGACAGAGTGGAAGTAATTAGTCCATTCAGAAGATGGCAACTTTGTGAACGTACGACCATCCCAACTCGGAGTAGAAGTTGCCTTCAAACAAAACTGCTTTGCTGGCTTACGAGGAAATGAAAATATTGGAAAGCGAGGCAGTTTCATTTCCCGAAACAAGTTCATTCGAGAAGGAAAAGAGAACTGAGATACATGTTTTGGACCAAAAGTTGTTATGGTTTCCATGTTCATGAATATTAATGATATTGAATCGATCCCCACCATCAAATATGTAGGCAAACTGTAATTGCCCAAGTTTATTCGTTCATATATAATATATGTTTGTGTAAATTACGTAATTAGACACTCATTTGTTTTGTTTGTTATACAAAAATCCAGGCATTTTAATGCGTAACTAAATAGCAACTGGGAAGCTTTGGAAATGAAATAAAACAGCAACTGGGAAGCTTTGGAAATGAAATAAAACAGCAACTATGTATTACGAAATTCGTGAAGTTGGTTTGTTTTGTCTTTTTATAGGCAGGTGTTAGGTGATATGCCACTAACACCCGCCTGAAGAAACCAGACTAATCAAAACCCAATTAAAAATATCAGAAATAAAACAAAACACCAAATTACTATAGGTTGGCACTATCTTTTTTTTTTCTTTTTTTTTACAAAGTTCTTGGAAGTTGGTGTTATCTTTTCTTCAGGCGGGTGTTAGTGGCATATCAGATGTAGTGGGATATTTTTAATTGGGTTTTGATTAGTCTGGATTCTCTAGGAATTGAGTTTTTCCCCAATGAAGGTTTATGGTTAGTGCCAATGTATGGCTTGTTGAGTTGTTTTGCTTCATCTCTCATCACTTTTTCTCAATGGTTTTGGAATTCACAGTTTGTTCTTGTTTCATTACCTAAGGCTGTGTTTGCTTTTGAGTCTCAGTAATTAAGTTGTGTGTTTATACATTGAGCTTTATTTTATATTTAGAATAGTTGCATCTAAAGTGACTTTAAGAATCCAAAAGGGTCGACTAAACCTTGGTCTTTGTTTTAAAAAAAAAGTTGCATCTAACTTGACTATAAGGATTCAAAGTGGGTGATTAATCATGAGCTTTATTTTTCTTTCTCTAAGAAACATAGTTGCATATTATAATACTCCAAACTGGGTGATTAATCGTTCACCAATACCTTTGTACTTTTTAAAACATAGTTGCATCTAAAGTTATTATAATACTCCAAACTGGGTGATTATTCGTTCACCTTTGTACTTTTTAAAACATTGTTGGATTTAAACTAAACGTCCTGAGGAACAATTGCTTCATATCTCAGCTCTTTCTCTCATTAGTTTTGAATTTCATAGTTTGTTCTTGTTTCATTACCTACGGTTGTGTTTACTTGGGTGACTTATTTTGGATTAGGTAAGTTAGAAGATGAATTCTAAATTAGGTAGAAGATGTATTCTATATTACCTAACATATGGATTCTAAATTAAATAGATGATATATTTTAGATTAGGTAAAATAGTACGTATTCTAGATTACATAAGATAAAATATGTATTCTAGATTACTAAGGTAGAAAAAGTATTCTAGATTAGGGAAACGTATAATACATATTCTAAATTACTTAATGTAAGAGAAAATGTTTAGATTATATATTCTAAATAATATACTAATTAATAGAGTAATGATGAATCACAATGCTAAACACACTGATAATCCTTCTTATGTTTTACTTTTTCAACCTCTTGTTTGGTTACACATTATATAGCAAGTATTATGCACAGAGGAAGTGTAATTATTATCAACATTATGAAACTTGTAAGAAAAGATGAGTTTTTGGGCCAGAGATACAAAACAGAGAGACGGGGAAAAGAGATGTTATAGTTTACATGGTATCGAAGTTGTTATCACCGTTTTGCTTCACTCGCAATGTCAAGTTCCCACACTTGATCTGATATTTAAAGTTAATAGTGAATATAGACATCTTAAGTATAGATTTATATCTTCTGTCTTTAGACCTTAAAAACTCTAGATCTTCTGTCTTTTTTTGTTTTGTTTTAACAAGATTATCATCTCGAGAATCTAGTTTTTATTTTCATGTAATCTTTGATCTAAAGCTTATTTAATACAAGAGTTCCTTTCTCACATATTATAAATTACTTTGTTGTTATGAAAACCTAGTTCAACAGATAGCTTTATTTGCAATAGAAAATTTAGTTTGAAACTTTAACTGGAAACACAACCAACCTTTATCTTGAAATTTTAACTTGTTACCATTCCAAGATAAAAAATTATGGAGAAAAAGAAAAAGAAAAATTACTAGATGATAACTTGAGGGAACGTGTGAATTATGTATTAGAAGAAATTAGATGATTAAACATGAGTTATTTTCTGAATTCTCAAATTGAAGGAGTAGGAACGTGAGCTTATATTAGAAGAAGGAAGATTAATTTATGATTTTTTCTATTTTTTTATTTAGATTGTACAATTTTTAGAAAATCTTCATTTATTTATTTAATTAATATAGGCTAACTAACAAAAGGTATAGATTTATAAAGGTGAGGTCAAATTCTTTTACCTAATTTCCCTATTTTTTTGTATTTGGATCGATATGATCTGATTTTTAACTCAATTTTTATTTTGTCGGGTAAGAGCATCAACATCGGTAGAGACTCTAAATCTTTTAAATATATTACTTTAATAATTTTAATATAATTTAATAGTCTTTTAAATTTAAAATCATAAAAAGAAAAAAGCAAAACTAAGTCAACATGTATGAAAGTAAAGGTTATAAAGGATTCTTATGAGTTCTCAAAACGAGAGAACTGATTCTCCTCACTCTCTCCTACTTTTTTTTTTTTAATATTGTTGAGAGTCAAATGACCTAACGTAATCGGCTTGAACCGAACTCTAATGGATAGACCACAGAAGTGAACCGTTAACAATATGGCTAAAGGCACTTCTTGATAAAAAGGTTGTAGGCCTATCAATTAAACAACCATGCACTAGAGATGTGAGATTCAAATTAATTTCGAAAAAAATAGTTTTGGTTTTTATTAACAAAGGAATGAAAAGAAAAGAAGTGAAATACAAAAAGTAAAACGAAAGAATGACATTGGACTATGGGTTTTACTATCAAAAGAATGAATTGACAATCAAACAATGATACAAGAAGTTAAATTAATCATCATCCTAGAACATAGAATTCCCAACTATGACTAATTCATTCCCGTGCACTAATCATTTCACCAATTATTCAATCATCAATAAATCTCCTTAGAAATAAAATAATCAATGAGCATTAATGTAATGCTCCGACCGCTACCGTCCGTGAGCACCCACAACCTCTCTCGACCCATGGGTTCCACTCTCGTCCGATGGCCGGTGCTTTATTCTGGAAGGTTTGAAAGACTTGTTATTATCCCTACAAATCACTGTATGATCTTTCTCCGTTTTTTAGCCTCACTCACACTGAATGATTTCCCGATAGGTCAGCCATCCTAGTATTACTCAAGCCCAAGCACACTTAACTTTGGATTTCTCTTTGGACAAGTGACTGAAAATATAAGTGCACTTTGATAACATAGGTAGCCAAATCAAATCTTTTAAACGCTCCTCATGCACTACCACATTTTCTAAAACCGGGGTGTTACAATCACCCCAACTAACAGAGCACAACGTCCTCGTTTCGCACCAGGACCGTTACCCCAATGGTGTGAGCCCACATGTCTCCACACTCATCTGGGCTTGATACCAAATTGTAATGCCTCGACCGCCACTGTCCATGAGCACCCACACCCTCTCTCGGCCCGTGAGCCCCACCCTCATCCCACGGTCAATACGTTATTCTGGAAGGCTCGAAAGACTTGTTACTATCCCTACAAATCACCACATGATCTTTCCTTGTGCTTTGACCTCACTCATACGGTACCGGAAATGACTTCCAAATAGGTCGCCTATCCTAGTACTACTCCAGCCTAAGCATGCTTAACTCTGGATTTTTCTCTGGATAAGTGACAGAAAAGATAAGTGAACTTTGGTGATATAGGTAGTCAAATCAAATCTCATAAACGCTTCTTATGCACCACCATATTTTATGAAACCGAGGTGTTACAATTAATAAACAACTCCGATATGTTCACTAAACACCCAAATCATCAACTTTCGTTCGCTAGGTATGTAAAGCTCATAACATGTTTACTTTAAGCATTTCATCGAACATCTTCCGGGCGAGATTTTTTAATTAAATGGGTAACTTGTATTGTCTGTGCCATATGAGGCACCCTTACGGGGTTAAAACTTCTGTTAGCAGCTTCTGTTTAAATAAAACGACGTTGTTTCCATTTACTTAAAAAGCCTTAACTTTCAAATTGTGGAAATTTAAATCTTTAACTTTTCAAAACGTCATTTAAATGTTTAACTTTTTGTTGACTTCATGATTAAATGGTTAATTTATGTTGAATATGTTATTTGAGGTACGCCGTTAAATCGAGAGACGGAGCACGTTTACGTAGTTAAAGCTTTAACATTATTTTATCGGATATTTGACTTTCCAATGAGTATTAAGAAAATTTTTATTCAGCTATCGCCAATGTTTAACACTTAAACCAATAACCGATAAAAGAATGTTAAACCGATAACTCAATCTTTTCAGAGTTTTTAGGGAATTTCATGGAAACTTTCCAGAGATTTCAGGTGAGTCAAGGTGGCAAAGATGTCGTTCGATTCTATTTCTCCAGAAGTGGATTTTAATTTGAGAAAAAATTTTAACTTCTTGATTATTGTTGGATCTCGATTAAGCGACTGAAAGTAAAAAGAGAAGAGAAACAATGAATAGTCACTGGTACATTGGTTGCTTTGATTAAACATAAGCTTCTAACAGACAATTTAACCCCGTAAGGAGCTTCATCCCTCGATTTAATGGCATGCCTCAAATGATATAGTCAACATAAATTAACTATTTAATCACGAAGTCAACAAAAATTTAGGCATTTAAATGAAATTTTAAAATGTTGAAGATTTAAACGTTCACAATTTGAAAGTTAAGTTTTTTTAGTAAGAGAGAAACAACATTGTTTTGATTAAACAGAAGCTGCTAATGAAAGTTATAACCCCATAAACGTGCTCCGTCTCTCAATTTAACTTAGTGCCTCATATGGCACAATCAACATAAGTAAGCCATTTAATTAAAAAGTCAACGCAAAACTTTAGCATTTAAATAATATTTCGTAAGTTGGGAATAAAAACATCTACAAAATGCAAACTCATTCTTTTTGACATTTTTCCAATAATCAACATCTAACCATCAATTAATCAACCTACATAAGAGTTTTAAATCATATATGATACATACAAAAATAAATGTCTCACAATAAATCAAATATATATTGTAATATTTCCACTTGAGACTATGAAATCATGTGATATAGTAATAGTTGCTATTATCACCATTTTTTTTTATAAATCGTAGGAGTTCTAGATCTTTGATCCATAGTCTCTTCCGGCGTCTAGGACAAGTCATTAATAATACCACATTTAATGCGTAAATCATTCCTCCCAAGTGAACTCGAACTTATAACCTCTTTGTTAATGAAAACCACTAGACCAAGAGTCACTTGGTATTATAATTTTCAAATATAATGAATATTTTTTTAATTAATAACAACGTTTATATTCAATATTTATGAATGTTAAATTATGTAATATATACGTGCACCAAACATTTCAAATATGTAGTAAGAAAATATTTACTATTCTTGTGAAATATAATAGTATCGGTTATATTTATTTTTGTAGATAAAAAGAATGGAACGTGCATGGTCATCGTCCACGAACAATTTTCCAAATGAGACAGAATCTCATCAAAGCGGCAAGTGTGAAGTCATCTTCATATAAAAGTTCCCAGTTTGTGTCCACTTTGGATTCATCCTACGAAGGTACGTATATAATCATCCACAATAGTTGTATATTCTTTCAAAATGATAGAAATTTATTATACTTATATAGATATTTTCAGAAATTTCTTTGTTATCTGGAAAGTTTTTTTTAAAGGACAGCACTTTTTTAAGCTAGCATTTTTTTCTTGAGTCAAAATTATAAAACAGTTCTCATCAATTTTTGATTAAGTTGGAAGTTTTGCGTTATAGGATATGATTGAAGAATTCTAAATCATATATCACAACAAGTTATGATTCTATTTAGAAAAAAATTGACTCAATGAATGTACAATTTTCATTCTAACCATTTTTTAGTGGAAAAGTTAGAACTGGTATAGATTTTGTAAAGAATGAAAAACATCCTCTAGTGTGTTATTAGTTCTAATATCTTACCCGTAATGTGTGTGTGTATACATTGACATAATTTACATACAATATGACTGGTAAGTTATAGCTAACAATAGTTTTTTTTTTTTTTTTAGCTAACAATAGTTGAATGGTAGGTTAGTTGTGTGCTGGACCTCTGGAACTTTGTCCCCTTCTCTTCGAGTAAAAAGTGCTTCAGATACGTATATATTTCAATAATTAAACTTACTTAATTGCCGATGTTCAGCTAACTATATATATATATATATATATTGGCATCAATTGGTATAACTCGTAGTATTTATGATTTTAAGAAAGAGGAGACTGTTGAAATGAATACTAAACCAAGAAGAGTACATAGACATGAGTGTTCGGATACCTCTTCATGTTTGGTTCATATCTTTTGGATCTTCGCACTACAAGAAAACAATTTAATAGCTACTGCACAATAAGAAGCATTTTAGTCGCTTATAAGTAAAAGGAGACCAAAATGCGACTAAATGATGTAATCGCAAATCGTGCGTTGCTAAATGAGATAGTCGCAAATTAATCGCAAATATAGCTACTAATTTGCGACGAAATATACCGTCACATAATATGCGACAGCAATATGCGACTACTTAGCGACTGCATAATAGCAACGATAAAGCGACGACCATAAGTGACGTTGCAAAAATTTGCCACTAAAACTTGCCGTAGCAATTCCGTTGCAAAAATTGGATGACTAATTGGCGACTACAAATGTAATAGCTTAATTTGCGACTACATAGCGACTGAGAAAAGGCCACACTATTGCAACAACATTGAAACTTATGTCATAAGCGACTGAAATGCGACTGTCGAGTAAATGACCAAAAAAAAAAAAATTTTAATTACATTTTTTAAAAACTGCATAGCAGTCGCTATTTAGTTGCATAAAATGACACCAATTTGCGACTACATATTATGCTTGGAACGTCACTTATAAGCGACTCATATGCGACTGACGTTTAAATTATTAAAATGGTAATTAATTTTAAATAAAACGAAATTATTGCAATTTTTAAACTAAATTTAAAATAATTTTTAAAATGTAATAAAAACTGATTCTGTTTAATTAGAACACAAATAGAACACAAAAATATTGAACCGAAATAAAAAAATTAAAAACTATTCATTGTCTAGAAAATCAGGTTGGTTCTCCGGTGCGGGTTGAGCTGACGGGGTTGACGTGCTCGGGTTCTGGGATTGTGATTCTATAAACCGTGCATATCCTGGATCCTTTTGCATATAGGCAACAAGCATCTCCAAGCTAGCTACAGTTACCTGAGATTGTTGAGCTACTTCCTTGGCTTCTTTCGCTATCTTCATCGCTTCTTCGGCTTTAGCACGATGATGCTCGTTCTCTGCGGCTTGCTCTTCGATCTTCCGATGAGCAGCTTCAAGTTGGTCCCGTAGTTGTGCCATCGAAGTATAACTACTAGACGCACCAGACCGCTTATCCTTAACAAATCGGCTCTCCATGCTACCGAGTCCATACATTGTGCCTCTAGAGTCGGGAATGGTTGACTACAAAAAAAAACACTTATTGTTGATTAATTTGTATAAATAAAAATACTAAACACAAATGTACGTGAACTTACCTCTAAAAAGATAGCATCTAGCTCTTGGGTTGTCAGTTCCGGACGTACAGAATTTGCATCAGACAAGTCAAAATCATCATGTTGAAGTTGTGCTAACTTGTCCTCAACGTTCTTATCATACATCTCGCAGATTTGCTTGGCCTTCTGGTCGACAAAAGTCCCATCTGCTTTAGTATGTGTCCGCACAAAAACCTCTCCAACAGACACAGGTCTCCCTAGTTCTTTCTCCTGTTTGCACCAAAAAGTAATGAAATCCAGAAAATAATGACTAAATTGGCATTAAAGGAAAGAATTCAATGGTTTTTGAAATTTATCAATGAGATTAATTACAAAGTTAAAGTAAAAGGAAATAATGAAGTCAACTAACCATTTCATATTGTATTTGGTCATAGCTTTTTGGGCCAGCTACATGTTTATGAACACCAAGACCACCCCGATCTGAGTTCCGCGAGTTGGACGCCACACTGCTCTTTGATTGCGCTACTTCACTTGCCCAATATTCCTGCATTTGGAGCTACAATGTCTCCCCAATCCACTTTGGCCTATCTTTATGTCGTACTTTACTAACCATATCCTTCATCCGGTTGATACATATAACATTGTATTTGCGTATCACAAGTGTGGTGATCAAAGGATCCCATGTATATTCTTGCTGAGAAAAAAGATTTATTCGGTGTTAAAAACTTTTGAAAATATTTTTAAAATATAAGAATTGAAAATAAAGTTATCATACCGCAAAATCAATGAAATATCTATCTTGGCGTCTGGGGGGAACTTTGGACCAGCTATAATAAGGTCCATCAAACTTGTGCTTCAGGAGTTTTGACACTTTCCGGGTTATCCGCCCCTCGTCTCGACCAAACCTACATAAGTTTCATGATTACATTAGTAGTAAATAAATAGAGAACGTAACAGAAATATTTTTTCCTTAAAATGCTTACCATGTAGTCCCTTCAACCAACTCCGGACTCAAAATAGGCAAATACATTTCTCTTCCAGGAGTTCTCAGAAGATCCTCTAACGTCATATGTTCTACCTCACCCATCGGTCCAGCAGCTGCATCCTCTTCTTGTTCTTCATGCATTGCCTCTGGAAAATGAGGTTCTTGAATAGGAGAGTGTGCAACAGGAGGTTGTTGGGTCGGTTGCTGATACATCCGCGAGGACCTACTCAAAGGGGGTTCGGATCTTTGCTGAGGAGGCACAAAAGAAACAAATGCTCTAGATGTCGATGGCTGATTGTTTGTGGCATGAGACGACCCGGATCGGACACCTCCACCACGGCCTCGAACGCTTCTAACACCGGATGGCATACTAACAGTGAACGCCAACAAAATGTTAGGAGAAAATATATCAAAAGTGAAACATTTTCATAAATGGGTCTACGAAGAATTTAAAAATAAAAACAAGTTGTAAAAATTAATATGATGATACAACATAATTAGTGTTTCATTAAAACATGTGAACCAAAACCAAATTAAATAATTTCGATTTATAAAGAAAAATTTATTATCAAAAATCCAAAATGAATTTTCGAAACAAATTTTTTATTTAAAGCAGAACGTGTTTAAATATTGGCAAGTTTATAAAATTTAATTCTAAATTTTTAACTTTCCGTTTACATGCAAAGGGAATTAAATAAAAGCTGGTATGGTTTAAGTAAAATATATGGAAAAATTTGTGTCAACTTTTACTACTCTTTATATTTGTTTTCATATCATGATGTTATATATATATATATATATATATATATCATTTGAGACGAATCTTGGATCGGTTTGGTAAAGAGGAAGGTCGATTCAATATTCTTCTTTACTAAATGTATCAAACTAATATTAAAATTTCAATGTTTTGGCCAAAACATATATATTTACCAGCCACATCTTGATCACAAAAACAAAATACAATGAGCAAGCATAACAATTCATGGGGTTACATCTTAACACGACAAGGGCAATGTCGAGTACTCGAATTTGGCACCAAAAAAACTGAGGATATTACTTCATTTGGCTGAAAATGACCGAGGGAAATGGTGTGGGAGATAAAGCCCAAGGTAAATGCAAATCGATTACAACATTTTGGCAGAAAAAACAGAGTTCATTTTAGTTATAAAGTTAACATACCTGAGGTTTAGGCTTAGTAAAACTCAAATGGAAATGGAGATGAGCTTCTTTGGGCAGCTTTGTGGGTTTACGATACAACCCACGATCTCCTAAGCTCAAATAAATTCAACAGAGCAAGTGTCGGTAAGGATGAGAACAAGAACCGGACTTCATTTGAGACATAGCGATATAAAGCAAAATTCGATTTGTTGAGACTTACGGATATGTTCTTCGATTTTGGTAAAAGTCAAAATTAGACCTTTGCGGGTAAAAGTGGCAGTGGTAACGGCTATGCTTTCGCCATAAGAAGTAAGCAATGGCCGTCGAGATGATCCTAAATCACAGCAAGGAAATTGAATGTTTCAAAAAAAAAAAAACTGGGAAAAAACGCGGTTATGCTTTGATTCAACATTTATCCTTATACATACCAAGAATCTTTCTCCTCCTCGTAACTAATGGAAGATACCCGACCGAATTGGCTGGAATTAGAGAGAACAGAACCTAACGTTCGTGGATCGAGAGTTGCTAGGGAACCGGCGGCGAAGGAGTCTGGTTTTGGTCGTGGCTCCAAAAATGCTTGACTTTAATTGGTTATTTAATGAATGCAATGAATCCAGAATCTGGTTGGGAAGGTGATGCTGAGGAGGTTGAAGATGGAGAACGGAAGAGATTTTCAGATCGCGGAGAAGGAGAAGAAATCGGGTAAGTGAAAGATGAAATAAAGCAGGTAGTCCCAAATTAGTAGCTACTTTAAGCGACAAAAGTGCAACTGAATTCATTAATAAGGGATTAAATCACGAATTAATGGTAATAGTCGCATTTCAGTCGCAATATTTTGCTACTAAAAAGCGACTACCGAATATATATTATCGTATTAATATTAAAAATCGTATTTAAATAAATCAGTCGCCTTTTAGTCACTAATATATGCGACGAAAAGGCGACCACATAATTTTTTCCCCGAACTATATGGTTTGTTGGCTTGGAGTGGCAATTTTGTCGCTTCAATTAGCTACTATAACGCGACTTCCATTTATATTATATGCTGGTATTTAATCATTCGGTAAAATGTGTTGGCAGTCGCCAAGCAGTCGCAAAATATAGCTACAATAAAGCGACTGCTAACAATTTATATATTAAGAAAATTGGTTATTATAAACCGCAGTCGCTTAGGTGTCGCATAATTTAGTAATATATATATAAACAGTCTTACTTAATTTTATTTTGCTATTAATTTAACTTTCGGTCATTTTAATTTTTATTTTAAGGATTACATTTGAAATATTAAAATAACTATAACTTGATCAAATTAAAATTTGAATGTAAAAATTCAAGTTACTCATTAATTCCGTAAATTATTTGCAAAAATTCTCTAACTACTATACTACATATTATTTTTTAAACCATAAAGTATACAAATATCTTTAGTAGTACAACAAATAAGGCAACCCCAACATATAGATTGTTGATTAACTACCATAAAATATTTAAGAGTTTATATGTTTATAACTTACAAAACAAGGACATACTTATTTAGTCGACACTCTCATTTTCCTCATCTTCAGATGTCGATACTTGTACTATAAATTCGTCTTCAAATTCAGCATCACCAACTTCTAAATCAAGCAAAGTAGTCTCATTTCTTCCATCTACTAAGGTTTGGACAATTATATCTTCAATTGTTGTGAATTCCACATCCCGATCATTTTCTTGTTGCATTAATACCACCTCGTTTTCTTTTAACTTCCCAATTATGTTAGCCCTCGGGTTAACTTTGACGACAGTAAGTCACACCTGTCTTTGTTGTCTTACAGAGGGATAAGATATATAGCAAACTTGATCCGCCTGAGATGCTGTTTAAATCATTATAAGGTCAATAAATGACTACACTAAGTTAGCTTGTAAATAAATTTTTATATGATAATATTATAAGAATGAAACAAATTGCAGACTTACCATGGATAAAAGGCTCGTATTTGTTATATTTGCCTGTGGCAAGTACATCAACTATGCCTCCATTTCTCTTTCTCGTCCCCCTCCCGATGCTTGGATCATACCATTTACATTTAAACAAGGTGATCTTTAAGGAAACTAATCCTATATACTCAAGTTGGACGATATCGGTCAAAGTCCCATAGAAATTAGCTTCGTCAGATGCATCAGAATAATTCTCACCTCTAACACATACACCATAGTTACAAGTTGATCTCCGTTGACCATGCCGTTGTGTATGAAACAAATACCCTCTAGTAAAATATATGGGCCAAGTTGTCGCCTTGTAGTTAGGACCCTCCACTAACTCTTGCACCCAAGTAGGGAAAGGTTGGTTTTGGTAAAAGATACCTGATTTAACCTGCGATAAATAGTATAACCATACATATTGTTAAATTTTTTGTTAAAAAGTTTAATTTTAAGGCATTACCATAAACATAATTTTACCATACATATTCTCTAATCCATATTGGAAATTATGTATCCTTTTTACTAAACACTTCGGTGTCTGACATGTGTGGATATGTTGAACGTATCTCATTCTCGAACAAGCTGTAAATTACACATGGTAATGGTTAACATGAAAATATTATCATTTATATTGGGAATTCCAACTCAATAATATATGTTACCTTTCGAAAGGTCAAAAATATTCACACTATCGCAATATATAAGCATGTGCACACTGATAGTCTTCGTCCGACAACCAAATTTCTTTTGCTTTTCCTTTCGGACGTCCAATATGACTGAACATTTCAGGTACCCCACCGACAGGGTATATTGGGACATCACCTTCTTCGAATCGTGTATTCCTAGTCATATAGACATAAATATGTAGACATTAATATTAATATTAAAGAGTTTACAATATTTTATCCTTGTGATTTTACCTTAGTCGTGTTGTTATGTTAGCGGCGAAATAGTGCTCCGAGAAATACGAGATTTCGTCATTTACATAAGATTGCACAATCGATCCGGCTGCATATCGTTTGTTCTTCGCCTTGCTTTTCAACTCTTTGAAAAACCTCTCGAACGGGTACATCCACCTATATTGAACAGGTCCTCCTAGTTCAGCTTCCCGGGGGAGGTGTATAGGAAGGTGCTCCATAACGTCGAAGAAGGATGGTGGAAATATCTTCTCTAAGTTGCATAATATTATAGCAATATTATCGTTCATTAACTTGATCCGATGTTTGTTCAATGATCGGGCACATAAATCTCTAAAAAATAAACTTATCCCTGCAAACATACGAATGACTAAATTATAATTATATTATTACATGGCCATAAAGCTAATTAATTTTATACCATACCTGAGACTGCTAAGTGGACATTCCGAGGCAGAAGTTCTCTCAGTATAAAAGGAAGTAGTCTCTCCATGAATACATGACAGTCATGACTTTTCATACCCGCAAATTTCCCTCCTTCTATATCAGCGCATGTTGCTAAGTCTGCCGAGTAACCATCAGGGAATTTGACATGATGTTTAACGCATGTTAGTAGCTCTTCTTTCGCTTGAGGTGTTAGTCTAAATATTGGGAATGGAGCCCTTCCATTGCTGTCAAGATGTAATTCTCTCCGAGAACAAAATAATTGTATATCCAATCGTGACTTAACATTGTCTTTTGACCGGTCTTGCGCATTCATCAAAGTAAACATGATGTTGTCAAAAAAATTCTTCTCTATATGCATGACGTCAAGATTGTGCCGCAAGTTCAGATCCTTCCAATATGGTAACTCCCAAAAGATGCTTTCTTTGTGCCAATTGTGTGATCTACCATATCCTGATTTTTTTGGATCATGCCCATTTCCTCCACAGGTTAACGTTTTAGGAGGATTAATTTCCCGGATTAGATCGTACATCTCTGAACTTGTTGGGTAGGTTGGTGCGTACTCATTTACTGCATCTTTTCCCTTTAGAAAATCCGTTTTGTTATTCCGTAACGGATGATCCTGATGAAGATATCTTCTATGACAATCAAACCAACATGACTTTCTACCATTGGGGAGCCAAAACGCCTTTGTTTGATCCATACATATTGGACATGATAATCTACCATGTGTTGTCCAACCTGACAACATACCATACGCAGGGAAATCGCTAATTGTCCATAGGAGAATTGCCTTCATAGTAAAATTTTGCCTTCTTGACACATCGTACGCCTCAAATCCTGTAAACCATAGTTCTTTTAACTCTTCGATTAGAGGTCGTAGGAAGACATCTAAACTAGATCGTGGATGATTTGGCCCAGAGTTCAAAATTGTAAGGAAAAGATACTCTTTTTTCATACACATTCCTGGTGGTAAGTTATATGGGATCAAAATCACCGGCCATAAAGAATGGTTTCGAGACATACCGAACGGATTAAAACCATCTGTGCATAAACCGAGGTAGACATTCCTTGGTTCTGCAGCAAATTGTGGATGTTGTTGTTGAAAATGTTTCCACTCTGCGCCATCTGATGGGTGACACATTTCACCCTCGATAGGTTGATGCTCAAAATGCCAGCACATTGAAGATGATGTATGCTTGCTTTGATACATTATTTTCAATCTATCCGCAATTGGTAAGTACCACATTTTGCTAAATGGTATTTTCGTTCGTCCTTCGCTTGCCTTAAATCTTGGATGTTGACAGAACTTACATGATTCCCATTTTTCATCTTCTCTCCAAAAAATCATGCAATTGTTAACACAAACATCAATCATGTAGAACGGCAAGCCTAAATTCCTCATCAACTTTTCTGTTTCGTAGAAAGAGTTTGTTGCATGATTTCCTTCTGGCAAATACTCTGTGAATAATTCTGCCCAAGAATCAAGACCCCTCTCAGACATATTTTGTTCCGACTTATTGCTCATGAACCTGGCGGCTAAAGAAAGTTGTGAGTGTCCTTCCTTACAATCCTCATACAAAGGAGTGTTTGCAGCTTCTAGCATGGAGAAAAATTGTTGTGCTTCATTGTTTGGGTTTTCTTCATATTGAGTAGCATTTGCATCGTTGTTGTACCCAGTGTTAGTAGGAAATGCATCATGGAGCATTTCGTTACAACTGCCATAGAAATTAGCTGCACCACATTCGTAATCACTTTGACGAGATGAACCATGATGACCAATATCTTGGGTAGAACGTATATCAACACTTATTTCTTCACCATGTCTATGCCAAACATAGTAGTTAGGCATAAACCCTCGACTCAATAAATGATTCCATATTTTGCGGGTCCTCAGAAATTTGTCATTTTTGCAAATGATACATGGACAGTAAAACATACCACCACTACTTTGCGCAATAGATTGTTGGCTGGCAAAAGTCATGAAAACTTCTACCCCTGCTAAATACTCCGAAGATAAGCTATTAGTATGTGAATCGATCCGATTGTACATCCACGCTCGAGAATTAGGATTAGTAGAAAAATCGGCCATATTTTGTGTATATATTTTATTGAAAATTTTGTGGAAAGATTTCTCGAACTATGACAAACTATATATATATAAGCAAAAAATGTGACAAAAATGCGACTCTTAAGTGACTTTTTTCCGACAATACATGTAGTAGCATTATATGTCTACCTAATTAATGGTTCATATGGAACACATGTAATACTATTCTACCCAACTACAATTACGTACCAACTTTATGAGACAAAAATGCGACTACACTAACTATATGAGACTAAAATGCTACTACACTAACTATATGAGACTAAAATTCTA
The DNA here is from genome assembly GCA_028015245.1 of Cardamine occulta. Classification (NCBI taxonomy): domain Eukaryota; kingdom Viridiplantae; phylum Streptophyta; class Magnoliopsida; order Brassicales; family Brassicaceae; genus Cardamine; species Cardamine occulta. Next base: position 14,750,830 of record CM051368.1, on the reverse strand, counting down.
CTACATTAACTATATGAGACTAAAATACTACTACAATAACTATATGAGACTAAAATGCTACTACACTAACAATATGAGACTAAAATTCTACTACATTAACTATATGAGACTAAAATGCTACTACAATAACTATATGAGACTAAAATGCGACAATATTCACTATAAGAGATAAAAATAAAAGTACACTAACTATATGAGACTAAAATACGACTACACAAACTAAATGAGACTAAAATGCAACTACAGATTAAAATGCAAATATACTAAATATATGAGACGAAAATGCGACTACACAAACTATATGAGACTAAAATGCGACTACACTAACTATATGAGACAAATATGCGACTATAGTAACTATATGAGACTAAAATACGACTATTTGGAAGTTAATAATAATAAAACTGATTAAACCATTGTTTATTACACTTGTTTTTTTCGTGTCTAATATCCCTACTAAAATAATGAAATGTGTTTAATTTATATTTTTTTGTATTAGCAAATTAAGATGTTAGGATATTTTATGATCATCAAATGTTTTATACCAAATTTTATAAATTTGGCCAACTTAACCAAATAAAATTGAAAATATTTTTTTTATTACACATCTTATTTTTATTACATGATTAGGATACTAACATAGGTAATGATATTACATTGAATATAAAACATAGAAGATTAGCATTTTATTAATAATCCTCTTCTTCTGAATCTGGTACAATGGATGCCATAGTTTCATCATCAACTAAGTTTTCAGTAGGTTAGTTATCAGCCTCACCATGTTCCTCCACCAAATTATGAATCAATTGATTAATTCTAATTACCTGTAAAATAATTAATTATATACTTACTAGGTACCACAATATATGAACCGTACTGAATTATAATCATCTTTACCTTGACAATGTTCTTCACTACTATGTTTACGTTCATTGTGCTTCCGTTTAACTTACATACAGTTACTTATATAAACAATTTTTCATTGTCAATCAATGAAATATATATATAGATTAAATAAATAATATCAAATGGTTTTATTATTTATTAATTTAAACAGTACGTTTACCTTCTTCAGAAATAGCACAGCACCAACTTTTACAAGTCCCTTGAAATTATCATTCTCAAACACTTTCTTGTGAATAGACGCATCTATTGTTCCAGTTGGATCTTTTAACCTCACCAATGCATCACCATATTCATTTTTATTCATATTTTTAATCATAACCAAAACCTACAAAGTTTATAATCGAGTTAGCCGTAGTAAATATTAAATTTTCTTTCAAAAATGTTTCCATTTGGTACTTGCCTTTTTAATTTTGACCCAGTTGTTGTTGGTACATTGAATTGAATTCAATGGTGTCCACTCTTGCCCTTTTCGTGCTAGGTATTCAACAGCAGATGTCCAACGAACCTCGTTGAAATCCGGGTCGCCCTCTGCAAGTAAATCGTTATAAAATATTTGTGTTGGTATTCCATTATGGGGATCAAAACTGGAACTCCCTTCATGAAATTGCTTGCGTCTTCGTGCTACTTGAACATTTTTAAAATACTCAGTGCCAGGAATTAAAGGTTCATATCTCCCCAAATGAGAAGGGAGGAGACATGTAGGAGGTGCATCTAAGACATTTATGGAAGGCAAAGGAGTAGATATTGGCGTGCGGTATGAGCTTCAATTTTTGTACCAGCTCCAAAGAGATAGGTCTTTTTCAGAATCGTCATTTCCAGAGAAATTTGACATTTTTAAGAAATTAATAAAGCTGACTTGAAATAATAAATTTAAAGTTTGTATTAAGGTTTTGATGTTTAAAACATCTACATTCTTTGACATATATAGCAAAACATGTGGATATAAATCAATCGGAATGTGTAATTTGGTAGACCTACCTACTCAATTTAAACATGTGCATTTAAATCAAACAACTGTACTAGTAGTCGCAATTTAGTAGCACAATAAAATAGTCGCTCTTTAGTAGCTGATAATACAAATATTTACGTAATTTCATTCATTTTATATGTACGTAGAGTCGCATTTTAATCACTTTTATATACCATCAATATGAATCAACCTCAAATATCAATTGGTATACAATAATCCTATAGCATCAAATATTTACGATATAGTATACTAAAATTAAATTATAAAATATATATATTAACATTAATTAAAAACAAACTTTAATTAATAACAGAACAAACAATGACATGGATTTAATACCAAATGTCATACTTATTTCACAATGCATAATTATATTAAAACATTATTAAACAACTTATTCAATGATCCATCTCAAACTTCTCGATGTGATATTGACAACAACCATAATAATCACCATTGCATTTGTAAAAGTCTTCTGGTTCCTCAAAATCCGGACTTGGAGGAGGATTAGGTGCAGGTTCCTCAACGTTAAAACCAAATTCCCTTGCAATGGCATCAACATCTACGTCCTCCGGTTGAGTTTCAACACCTTCAGCACAACCACCGCCCTGGTAACTTTCGTATGGAGATAATGTAGAACCGGGGGTGACAATTGGTTCACTTTCTGTGAATGGAGTCTCTGATTCCCAAGACATCTCCACTTTTTGGTGCTCCTCATCCCACTCCGCCAACCTCGCCGGTAATTGAGAGTCAGTTACATCAGAATAATTGATAATTGATGCATCAGAATCATCAAATGTGTTAGAAGGAAAGTTTGACATATTTTTCTTTGGTGTTTGTATTAACCCGCCTATCAGTGAGATATTTTATAAGAAATTTTCTGTATATAAATTATCATTTTCATCTACAAGTAGGTACACCTAACTACAATCATTTAAACATGTGTTAATATATGCCACTAAAATACGACTACATTACAAAAAGAAAGGAATTTAATTGGCCACAAATTATTTGCATTAAAATGCGACCATTTACCCACTATTTCTTAGTTTCCATCATTTATTTATTTATTATTAGTCACAAAAGAATTTTCGCATAATTTTGAGACAATTTTGCGACTGATTAAGTTTTTGACATAAATGTGACCAATATGCGACTATATAGTTGATGTCGCATTTTTGTCGTAAATAAGTCGCTTTGTAGTAGCATATGTTTTAATAATTTCCTACTTATTTGCGACTATCTATAATGAAGTCACAATATGAACGCTTGTCGTATATAAGTGACTTTTTAGTCGCAAAAGTATGCGACTTTTTTGCGACTAATTAATTTTTTTACTAAAATATGACAAATATGCGACTATATACTTGATGTCGCATTTAAGTAGCAAAATCGTTACTCTTTAGTCCCTTCTAATTGCGACTACATAAAGCAGTCGCTTTATGTAGTCACTTTTTCGTGATTTCTTGTAGTGTCGGGTTCATAAATTTAAAACCTATTTGGGTATTTATAATTTAGAGTTCAGCATAAAACAAAAAGATTTAGTTACAAGTCGGTTTGGATATTTTTTATCCAAAGTATTAAAAATATCTGAAGTAATCTAAAAATTATTCAAAATAACCTAAAAGTTATCCGAAATATGCAAAACATTATCCGAAGTAGCCAAAAAATTACCAAAGTAACCAAAAAATGACCCTTAAGTAATCTAAAAATGATCCGAAATATATAACCTAAAAATTATCTAAAATAACCTAACGGATAAATAGAGAGTAAGTCTAGGTCTGATTCTTCAGATACACTCGAATATTCATTCGGGTATCAGGTATTATCCGAGCTGAAGCAAAACCCAAAATACCAAGGATATGAGAACTGATCGGGTATTTATACACAACGGTACTCGATCCCAACCCACTTTTTTGGGTTGGGTTCGGGTATGGTTTTGTTTTTACCCAGGCTGAGAGTAAACTATTTGCTTAATAAATCATTCACTTTTATCAAAGGTAAAATCGTCTATTTAATTCTTACTTAATATAAGGACACATTTTGCTAATAACATTTCAAAAACCTTATCTACAAATTATACATCTAATGGATGGTGGATTCGTATAAGTGACTCTTGTCCTCTTCTGTTCAAGTAAAACTGCTTCGGCTACGCATTTCATTAGTTAAACATACTTAATTACCAACGTTTAGCTAATTAAAATTTTGTTAGATATTTATGGTTTTAAAAAAGAGGAAATGTTTGAAATGATTACTAAAACCAATAAGAGTGATTAAGATCTATGATTAACAAATCATCCACTTCTATCAAAGGGTAAATTGTGTATTTAATTTTTACTTAACCTAAAAGTACATATGCACTCTTCTAAATCTACAAATTATACATTCATATTCTAAAACAATACATCGAAAAACATTCTCAAATTCGAAAACTTTCAAAAAAAAAAAACATTCTCAAATTAAAATATACAAATCTTGCAATAAAAGCGGCCACTACAACTGCGACAACGATCATTATTTGTGAAATAATTATATATAACAAAAATAGAATAGACTTAATAATGCTCAATAATATTTTTACCATGTTCAATCTTTTAAATAGAAGTCGTATTGGTATTATTAATGTCTTTAAACAAAAAAAAAAACTTTGGAATTCATTTTTGTTGTTGTGATATTTAACTGTGAACCTGACCTCCCACATATACTAGCTGTTTGCTTTGTACATGCCTTAAACTGATCATGAATAAACAAATCAATTACCGATTCTAAGTTTATTGAAAAAGGTTTTCCAAATTTGCAGATATACTCGATCACTTTTCTAAAAGATATTTTAATCACCCCACTGTCAAATCATCTTGAATTCAATTATTAACGTTTTTGCGTGTACGACATTGAACATGTTGCAATTTTGTAGATCCATTGGCAATTTTGTAGTCTCGTAAGTCTTCAATCATAAGTCTCGTAACAGTGCTCCATTTGGCCCTTATTAGCAAAACCCATGAGGCATATTATTATACTATTATTCACGCATATACTTACACAATCTAATCAATCTATGTACTTATTTATAAATAATACAATATTTCAACGGTTACGGTTAGAACAAGTTGTCATGTCCTGCCAAAGATATTTACGTTGCCGTATGTTTTATTTTTTGTAAGTGATTCACTGAATACACGTATGCTACAAGTTAACTTGATACATGACAACAACGATGGTCCAAAACCTATGATAATAACTAATAACGACAGAGGTTCTTTTATGAGGAGCGTACAAAAAAATGGGGAAAGTATCCATGCATTTTTGTTTTTTATGCCATGCATTTATGATTTATGGTTTAACCCGACGGAAACGGATATTAGAGCATCTCCATTACAAGATACTCTTACTAAGGTATCTCATTATTATAAATATTAGTATTTTCAATACAATTTAGTTATTTAATTAAATTTAAAGTGATAAAAAAAACTGTGCCAATAATAGTGGGACATATGTTGTCAAAGTCTCTTACGGATGTCTCTAGATCTTTCATTTGAGAAACGGTTGTTGTTTATTCCTCTTTTATCTCTCTATTATTTTTATTATTTTTTGATTTTTTAATATTGAGACTCCATCATAATCAACTGATGGAGATGCTCTTACTTGCCCAAAAGTTTGTACATAGAAATCTTTTTATAATAGTAGTTTTTATTGGATTGACAACAAATTAATTATATGCATTCATTGGGATAATTTCCTAAAAAATGTAAGTAAATTCTTAAATTTCATTTTGAAATAAAATTTTCTTAGATTTTGAAAACATATATTTTATATATAAACTATTTTTTACTACCATTCTTGGACCATATATGCTTCTACGTACTGACTACCTAGCAGCCATTGTTATTGATCTCAATGAGATTCTATCAGCGGAACTCATTGACAATACTAGTTGAATCAAAATATTAAATTTTAAATGGATGAAATTGGAGTTATTAATTACTCATAATTTTCTTGAAAATTAATAAATACTATTTTCTATCGGAAATCTTGACATGCATTTGTTTTTTTTTTGTAAAAAGGGTTACCATGCATTTGTTGCAACCTTCTATTTGTGATATTATATAGTTAAAATTTAATTACCAACCAAATATGTTATTATTTTCCTTCCAAAACCTTTTATTGATTTGCATTGTTGATGTCTAGATTTAGAAGAGTAGCTAAGAAACTTAGATAAGAATGATACAAAGACCACTGATAAAGTATGTTATAAATCAATTTTAATACTAATAATTTGTTTTTACTAATACTAATTATTTACTGATAACTGCTATAAAGTTCTTCAGTCAAACTGATTTTTTTGTAATGATGGCAAATACTTTTTTTTTTTTTTGGTAAAATGATAGCTAAACCTTGGTTAGGAAATGTGAAGCCTTGTAATGTAGACCGAAATTTGTATTACATAACAGAGATAGATTCCCTTTAACAAAAATAACAGAGATAGATTCCTTACGCAATATGTGCTAAAATATCAATAATTTTTGAGAAACACAAAAATAATTTGTATAATACTTAACTAGACATAAAAAGTTGTTGGTTAGCATAGTTAACAAATTATATTCTCTTTTAGCAAAAAAATAAAAATAATTATATTTTCATTATACATACTTTTCCAGAGACCTTAGATTCAAAACTAGAGTTTCTTGTAGGGGAAAAAGTACTATACTTCACAAGTGATGAGAAGATGACATCATGACACTTTTGCGCAAACATGATATGATTGCTAAAAGAAAAATCTGTCACGTATCTTGTTGAAAGCAATAAGACTCGACATTTCCCCCCCCCCCAAACAGCCAAAAACATTTATGAAAGTAAAATAGAAAATTGTATATATATATATTTTTTTTTGCATCCGAAAATTGTATTTAATTTTCAATGCAACTACTCGTACTTTCATTTTTATGTTAATTGGGCCAGTATACTCTTTAAAAGTAGTAGATTTACAGTGTAGGTTTTAGCTCTACTGGTTAATTAGAAATTACAGAATTATGGAGAAAATATCAGAAAAGATATTCGAATGTCGATAAACTACTCTAATTTGTTCAAATTTACGTATCTATTTTTATCGCTATTCTTTTGGGTGACACGACATTTATATTCAATTATGGACGTGACAAGAGTCTTACACCTACAAATTACACTGCCAAACCCAAGCTTATATAGTAAAATACTAAGCATTTATCACATATAACCAAACAACAACAAAACAACCGAGAAGACTGACGAATTGAAACCCACCATAATATATATCCTTGAGCAAACAAGTACCTATATGACCTAGGGTTTCAATTGTTTTAAACAAAATTTAGTATATTATGAATAGAGCTATCTGCCTTTTTTCTAATCTTATTAATTTGCTTCCACTATTGTATCGATCAAATAGCTCACTTCAACAAAAATTGGAAAATAACTATGTATTCTTTCCTTTGGTCAAAGAATATAACTATGTAATCAAACCTACAATTAAGAAAATTTGATTACATTATATTCTTCCTTTTTGCTAACCCAATTTACATCAAATCAAATAGCTCAATTTAAAAAAAAAAAAAATTGGAAGATATATACATATTCAGTCAAAGAAGATAACTATGTATACAAGTCTACAAAAACCAGCCTTTTTTGGATAAAAGGCATTCTATTTAAAACAGGTGCAAGGGAAAGAGTTATAACATGAAAAATATTACATAAGAACAACAATAGAGGGAAAGCAATAAGAAGGATACAAAAAAATATATACTTCAATTCAAACTTAGAACCGTCAACGAGACCAAGGAAATCCATGAACTAGCACCACCAAGCGACGAACAACGGCATTGAAAGACATTCAATACTCTCTTAGAAGATCAGAGATCTCAAAATATCGAAAGAGCATCCAATATAGCAAGAGGGGCAACCAAATAGCTCAAACACCTCCTCCGATCGCACTTGAGGTATAAGAACAGAGACACAACCAAGGAATTGATTCCACCACCAAGTCTGAGAGTGAAGCAAAAACGAGAAAGTACCACAAAGCACAAGGAACCGAAGCTAGTATCTCACTTAAAGGCATAGAAAAAGCTTCTTCAACCAGATAGATGAAGACAAAAACCATCCTTTATTTTAACTGTTAGAAAAAAAAAGTATTATAATTCCTTAGTGTGCATAGAAATTTTTTCATCGAAATCTTGTGAAATTCTTTCCCCTATCGAAGCCACATCTTGGTAACTCTCCGAACATACAGCATCTTCTCGGGTTCAAACGATATCTTCTGCTTGTGAATTACCTCATGGTTAACTCAAGTTGATTTTTATTGTCACCAACACTTTCACCTTTGATTCAAGTTAAGAAAAATGATATTATTTTGATATCCGTCGCGTCTATCATATAAAGTTTCATTTTATTTTTGCAAAATGTCAACATCCATAGAAACATAAAGATTAATACAAAAGCAAGCCTTAAAAAACCGCAAACAAAACGGTGAGAAAAAAAAAAACTAATCAAGTTCCATAGTGTCTCCATCAAACATATTCCAAAGTTGCTCAACATCAAACGTCAAGGTGGCCCCTTGTTCAGTTGTCGTCTCTTCTGGAACTATCGCATCTGCTTCTTGACTCTCCTCTAGTAAACTCTCCAACCACATATTATCTCCATTCATTAGATTATTCACAAAATCATCATCTTTGTAACATGTGACACTATTTTCACAAACATTTTTGTTATTGATTCCAAGGCTTGAAGGAACTACGTCAATTTTTGGCAGGCCATTGAGATGGTTGCAACCATTTTTAACGAAGAAGGATCGAGGTCGAGGCTTTAAAACATCGATTTTTTGGACCGGTGAGGTAGGCTGGGAAATAATGTTTTTCTTTTTGATATTAGTCTTACAACACGGTTCATGTTTCTTACTTAGATGGGTGTTCCAGTAATTTTTAACATCATTAGCGGTCCGACCAGGCAATCGACCAGCAATCAAAGACCACCTAAAGCATTATGAAACAATATATATGATTTATTTGTATTGAACTTATGGCTCTGGAAATAAATATCATTGAGTAAACATTACCTATTTCCTAGAAGCTTATGAAGACGAAGAAGAAGATCAACTTCATCAGAGCTAAGTTTTCCTCTCTTAATACTTGGCTTCAAATAGTTCAACCATCTTAGTCTACAACTTTTCCTGCACCGATTTAGCCCTACAAAAACAATAATTGACATTATTTTATACCTATTAAATTAAGACTATTTTTGTGTCTCCTTTATATATTTATCATTATCATAAAGAATCTATGCACACCAATAGAAGCAATGCACTATTCACACCTAAACACGTGTTCGTACACTTAAGTTTTCACTGACTTCATTTACTAAAAGACTAACCAATAAAATAATTTACCTCTATCATTTATTTCTTCTTCATTTTTCATTTTTCAGTTTTCATTTTTTGAAAAGAAGAGGCTAGCAATATGTAACATAAATAAACATAGTACACATTTTCTCTTTAATTTTAAACAAAATCTTATTTTTGTTCAACAAAAATATGAACATCATAAAGAATTTTGCATGAACAACCTTTAAAAGCATGAAAGCAAGATTCGTCCATTAAAACACACAAAAAAAACAATGATTTGTGTGCTGGGATCGATATAATTCTATTTTCACATAATAGATACCGAGAAAAATGAATATCATACATATATATATATATATATGTGTATATGTGTGTGTGTGTGAATAACATATACCAGCTCTCAAAGGAACTTGGTGCCATTTGCCTTCTCCATACTTATCAATGCATTTCCTCAAAAGACTATCTTCTTCACCAGTCCATGCACCTTTTCTCAACACTTGGGAAGAACCCTCCATAGACCAAAGATGAATATTTAAAGTATCTAACCAAATTATTTAAAATCTTCTAAGGGTCGGCGAAGAGAGTATATATTGTGGCTTCCCAAAACCTTGGAGGGCTTGTAGAGAATGTAAGTATGTGAGTGAATATATATACACGTGACGGCATAAGGAAGTGACTGACGTGCATGTTTAGTATCCACATTCACTTTTTAGTTGCCGTGCTTAATTTGCTATTTTATTGGTCTACCACTGATTTGGAATATAGTTAAAATTAACTTTCATAGCACCTAGCTAGTTTCTTCATCCTTTTTCAGTACTTAAAAAAATAAAACATGTTTCGTATCAAGATTAGAAGAAAGGACGATTAATTATTGGCGGCTGATGGTTTATATGATTAAAAAAGACAGTATAGTTTCATGCACAAGAAATCGAGTAGAATAGAGCAATAAGGCGGATAAAGAACAATGACCTCTTTTCAGAAAGAATAGAATCTCTATTATCTTTTTTTTTTCTTATTTATTCTTCTCCTCCTTTTATATTATTTTTCTTTCATTTTACAGATTTTCAAATGTTTTTCTTGAATGTAAAATTTTATTCACAATCATTTAAAGTCATGTGTTATTGGATTGAAGATTTTAAAAATTCAATCAAAATCATGTGTTCTTCAAATAAAATTAATTTAAATGACTTTATATTTATATTGAAGTTTAATGTTACTGATTGATTGAATTCAAAGTTTGTTGTTCATATAAAAACTCTTTCAAAATAGTAGATGTTACCCTAAGATTTTCAAATTTATTTTTTCTTTAAAATAATTCTTAAAAAAAAAACATTTACATCGTAAGGTTTACCCTAAAATTTTCAAAGTTATTATTTCTTTAAAATATTTTTTTCAACTTTTCGTCTCTTCTGCATCTGAATCTTTCCCTTCAGCACTCCTGCTGAGGCCACGTAAGCACTGTTTTCTGAACTTTTCCTCCTAATAGGTGAAGGTTCCCTTCTGGTAGCAAGCCAAAACCAGAACCAGTGGTAGAATCCATTTGATCGTTCATGCTAGTTTCCAAATAATTTTTTTTATAAATTTGATAAGCCTTATTGCTGTTTGTTTGTTTTTTTGGACAAAAAAAAAAGATAAGCCTTATTGCTACCACCTACAGTTAAAAATCATCACTTTTTCTTTCTCTGTACATGTTACAGTTACAGTAGAACCTCTATAAATTAATACTCGATAAATTAATAACCTTCTAAATTAATAAAATTATTTCGGTTTCGAGTTGGACCGGTGTAATAATTGACACATTTCGATAAGATAATAAGATAATAATTTTTTTGAAATCTCTATGTAAATATATGGTCTCATTAATAACATAAATTAATAATCATATAAATTTATTGTATATATATAAGATATTTTAGTGAAATATGATTATAACGTTATTTATTTATTCGTAAATTTGTTATTTTATTGGAGTTTATCTCTATTTTTCTTTAAATATCAAAAATATATGATATTATCTTCTCAAATTGCATCAAAAATTATTACAAAAATTATATATGTAATAATTATTTCTTAATATGTAAATGCATTAAAACACATCGAAGTATTGTCTTCAGTTTTCTATTTTTATATAATATTTTTTAAAAAATTTGGAAAAACTCTCTATAAATTAATTTATCGATAAATTAATAACTTCTATAAATTAATAAAATTCTCCGGTCCCAATATTATTAATTTATAGAGGTTTTACTGTATATTTCTTCTTTGCTTTGTTTGATTTTGAATTCAATAACAAAACTCTAAAATAATATATTATTAAAATCTGTGAGACTGTGAGAATCTTTGATTAAATATTTTAGGTGTATTCTAGAATATGTAAAAGTTTATAAAATTCTAAATTATTTTAGGGCTTGACTGTTTTAAACGTGACGGTTGCAATTATGGGTGCGAGAGTTTGCGTAAGCGGATGGTTACGGTTATAAACGTTATTAAACAATTTTTACGACTGTGTTATGTCTATGAACCAATAAACATGAGACATAAACAAAAACAACAAAAGCCTCTTCGATATAACCGTAACCATCCGCTTATGGATTTGGTTTCCATATGGATTTTTAATGGATCAGTGTGAGATATGTTATGTTCGTTGGTTCGAGACTGGTTCTGCACTTCGAGCTTGATTATTGTATTGTTTAGTTTCTTACCATTAGGTTTTGTTGAGCATCTATTGATGTTTTATGAACCTTGATGGTAACAAATCTAGATGTATGTTTTACCATTAGGTGATTGATTCTTTAACATAACTCTTACTGGTGTGCGTGGATTTATTTCCTCCTGAAAAAATTTAATGGCTATATGAGATCATCATTGTCAAGTCAAACGTGGATACAACATAATAACATATATCTAATTTATAATTTGGTGGTTTCTCCATATGTAGAGAAGATGATTTTTTCTTTGAACTCCATGTGCTTTTGAATTTTTCTCTTTAGATACATATTGATATCATCTATTGGAGTCTTATTTCAAACCTATGTACTTTTTTTCTTTGATTAATAAGAATATTTACATGAAAATAATACCCACCTAAATCAGAATTGAATAAGCTCTCCTTAATGGCCATAGTGGTAAGTGAAACTAATAATATACAAAACACAATTGGAAAAAAAAAAAGAAGACCATTAGAATTTGGGTTTAAGTTTGGGCTTAATAAGCCCATGTTAAAACTAAAAAACATAATTCCCGCATTAGATCATAACCTATTTTGTGTCTCAAAATATTACTTAAAATTTTGGAAAAGCAGGAACGGTTCACCCTAGATAACGGATGATGAATTTTGAACTTATAAATCCTAAATCTCATCCAGCTAAGTAAAAAAATTATTTATAGGTATTTTTTTTATCATCAGTATGGCGCTTGAATCTCTGAATAGTTATAGTTTTGTCCAAAACTTTATATATCTATCAAAAGCATCATCGTGTTTGATTTAAATTCGTGTTTTCAAAAGTTCCAAACTTCCAATTAAAATGAAGACTTTCACTTTTAGGATATTACACTTCCACTCCATTAAAATAAATTCATCTTCGAATTCGAACACTTATAAAATCCAAATAGATTTATTTCTATCTCATTTTTAGTTCAAGCTAATGTAGTTTCCGAAATGTTGTGATCTGTTGTAACACAAAGAGAGATAAGCTTGCAAAAAAAAAAATGTTATCTAAGATCTCTACATTTGACAGAACTCAAATGATGTGTCTTCTTTTTTTTCTTAAAATATTTTATTCCTCTTTTGTGTTCTCGAAAGAGACAACATTTCAAAGGATGTATCTATATTAAATGTAACGTAAAGATCTAAGAGCATGTCCATAGGTTGGTCTAAGGATGCTAAATTGTTTTGAGATCAGTTCAAAGGATGCACAATGACCATCCCTAACGGTGATTTTTTTAGGGGGTCTTTAAATTTTTTTATTAATAAAAAAAGGAATAGTAGGGGAGAGAGAGATTGAAAACATCATTTTTCTTTGAGAGTGTCTTCCAAAAAACGCAACCATCTTCTTTAAAGACACTCTACTTTTATATTTAATCATAAACAATATTACGACACTCACTTTTATACTCACCGATAATGATGCTCATAAACCATTGTGCACAAAAAGACTGAAACAACCGTTAAAACCAGTGTGACCTTGGTCTTTCAAGCTAAAAACATTGAAAGTTGAAACATAGTAAAAGAAAAAAAATATATATATATATATATATATATTTATCATAATCAATCTATTAATTAATTCTTTTATCAACACTAACATCTACATTCAGTTTCATGTATTTCAATTTTTCTAATAAATGGTTTTTAGTCATAACCGCGCTCAACACATCAAATATCTAATAACAAAGTCTTTAAGTAATTTTGTGAACTAGGATATCACAGTTGATGATAAGCTGATGTTTTGTAGCATGTTTTTTGAAAGAAATAGTAGCATGCACGCTCATCGTCCACAAACAATTTTCCACATCAAACATAATCTCATAAAAACGATAAGGTGAGAAGTCATCATCATATTAAAACTACATAGTTAGTGTCCTTGTTCGTTTCTTTCAAGACGTTTCAGAAAACACAATCATACACAATAATTGTGTTTTTTTTTAATAATTTTTTTTTGTCTTGAAGTGAGAGATTTAAATAGTCTTTCCAGACATTTCTTTTCAACCGAACATCATGGAAGTATCAGATGAACGACCGTGATATGGTAATGTTCAAGCAATGTTCTCTTAACACAAAATTATACAAATTTTTGGAAGTAAGCAATCATTTTTTTAAGTTTAGTGTTGTAGAATTTGCTCCAAGACTACTAAATTATATGCGCAACAAATTAGGAACCTGAACAAATAAGTAGTGGTCTAGTGGTAGTACAAGCAGATTGATTTTTTTGTGTTTGAATTCAATTTTCTTTTAGGTTGGTTTCAAATACCAAGAAGATTATGGTTACAAATAATTATGAATCTGTTTAGAAAAAGCCTGACTACACTCGTGTGACGTGTAAGTGTGTAACCTTTATATATAAAAACAATATTCAATCAAAAGTCCAGTTCTCTTGTTGGCTCCTCTTTGGCTAAACCCATGTGTTAAATTGATACATGATAACTTATAATAATAAAAATAATTATAACGACAAGGAATTTTAAGAATTTTTGTTTTTGTCCCATGCATTTTTAGTTTATAATAATATTACACAGCCGACACTATCTCTAAGAAAATCAACATTATTTTCGTAGAAAACAATGTTACAAGGAAATCCTTTAAAGTTATTTCTAGTATTTTTATTATTAAGTTTCATCAGTTTTTATATTTTAATTTAAAATTATTTAGTATAAATAGATTGACTCATAATTTTAATATATCACTCAAAGTCCTTTCTCATTTTTAATGTCCAATATTTTTGAGACGTATTTTTCAATCATGTATTTTTATTTTGTAATGACTAATGAGTAATATAACTTATTCCTTAATAGTATGCCCCCAAAAAAAAAACATTATTCACTGAATATTTATTACTATTACTGAATATTTTATTTCTAGAAACATTAAAAACATTTATGTACGTATACTAAAATACTAATTAAGATAATATTTGGACAATATATAAAAAGGTTCGTGGTTCGCATAGTTAGCAAATTCAATATATATATTTTTTCTAGCAACGTCAGCAGATTCTAATTTTATATTAGATATTTTTCGAGCGAAATTGAATTCAAAACTTGAGTTACTTTCATGGAGAAGTCTTTCATAAGTGATCAGAAGACGACATCAGTTGTCTTCTTTAGAGACACGACAACAGCTTTCAATTTTGTGATGGAGATGACAACAAAATCCATAATAATTTTAAGTCATTCCTCTGCGTATTCTAATAGACTCTAAAAATCCATAATAATTTTAAGTCATTTTAGATTAACATTAACTAACCCACAATTTGCTAACTCGCCGACCATGCAACCTTCAACCTTCAACCTTTTTCTTCTCGGGTTCAAACTTTAATTTCTCCTACTTGTAATTTTGTTGATTGTTTCCTCATATCAAGTTATAATGTAACAAATGCTATCACCTTTGATTTAAATTAACGAAGTATACTTCTTTCAAGGAAATAATAGTGTTTTCTTTGCGGTTATGCAGGTAATTATTAAAAAATCCAAATTTTCAAAATCCAATTTAAAAATTGCAATAGGTAGACACACACAGAAACATAAAAATAATATATTACTTCACTTAGAAATATACACAATAAATCTGAATGCAAGCCCACACACAAGCGAAAGAAAATGGTGAGCAACACTAATTCATCAGTTTCACATTCTCTTCATCAAATAGACTCCAAAGTTGCTCAACGTCAAAAGCCAAGGTCGCCTCCTTTTCTGATACCGTAGCTTCTGAATTCAACACATCTGCCTCTTGGCTCTCCGTCAGTATACTCTCCCACCACATATTATCTCCATTCATTAGATCATTAATTAATAAGCTTATTTTTTCCTCATCTTTGTTACATGTGATACTACTTTCACAAACATTATTGTTGTTGAGTCGTCCAAGCCATGAAGGAACAACTTCAACTTCAGGCAGGACATTTAGATGGCTACAATCATTGTTTACAGAGAAAAGTCGAGGTCGAGGCTTTAAAACATCCATTTTTTGGGTTTTACTACATAGTTGCTTCTTATTTAAAAGTGTGTTCCAGTAATTTTTGACATCATTGGCCGTCCGACCAGGCAATCGACCAGAAATCAAATACGTTTAAAAAATTATTAGTATTGAACTTATGGCTCCTGAAAAAAATAGTATCAAATATAGAGTACCTATTTCCTAGAAGCTTATGAAGACGAAGAAGAAGATCAACTTCATCGGAGCTAAATTTTCCTCTCTTGACACTTGGCTTCAAATAGTTCAGCCATCTTAATCTACAACTCTTCCTGCATCGATTTAGCCCTACAAAACCAATAATTGACATTAACTATGTTTTTTTTTTTTTGAAAATTGACATTAACAATGTTATTAATGCTTTTTGGTCTCCTTCTATATTTTTATCATTAAGAATATATGCACACAAATAGAAATCTTTTACAATTCACACACAAACAAGTCTTCGAGCAGAATTAATTTTCTTAACGACAAACTAATAAAATAATTTAACCACTTTATAGAGGTTGCCATCAATATGCTACTTCAAGAAAAATAGTATATTTTCCATGAACGACCTGAAAAAGCATGAAACAGTGATTTGTTCATTAAACAAAGAAAAAAGAACATTTATTTGTGTAGCCGCTCGTTGATTAATTAATTTTCCGAATACTAAATAGAGAGAAAGAAAAATATTTTAGTAATTTATTATGTATGTGTGTGTATATTTATATTTATATGTGTTAAAATAATATACCAGCTCTTACGGGAACAAGGTGCCATTTGCCTTCTCCATACTTATCAATGCATTTCCTCAAGAGACTATCTTCTTCAGCAGTCCATGTACCTTTTCTCAACCGTTTGTGCGAATCGTCCATGGACCAAAGATAAATATTAAAAGTTTCTCACAAATTATTTAAAAAATTTATAAATGGCATGGGTGAACCCTTTGCAAATCCTTGGAAGACTTATAGAAAGAGCGAGAGTGTCAGCAGACAGCAAATATAAATATAAGTTTATTTCAGGCGTGGTTTTAAAAAAAAGCCACATTTTCTTCGAAAAAGTTAAATTTTTAGTGTAAAAAGACTATTTTTTCCCTTTGATCAATTGAAACTTTTTTTTTCCTATTTATTTTATTTTGTCTATGAGTATTCGTAAATAAATATATGATATATATTTTGTCCATAAGACAGTTTTAATTGTATAGTCAAAACATTATGTTTGAGTTCTCTATTTATAATGTAGGGTTAAATTTTATTAGGATATAAATTTTGGTAATTGATTCAAACCTAATAATAACAATATTTTCGCTCGTACTCAAATATTTTGATTTTTAAGTACATAACACATCTTTTATGGCGCAAGTATAGATTCTCAAAATACAACGGATACTAACGTATTCCGTGTGGTATTGTATTTCCCGAATGTCGACCATCAAATATGTGTTAGCCTTACACCACTTTGAGTGGCATATCCCCGCGGCGCGTTCTGCATCTTCAAGAGTTTTTAGATTTTGTCATCTAGAGTATCGCCTTAGACTTATGTCTTGTAATTTTTTCTTATTGTATTTTATCTTTGTCCAGGTAATGTGGATCATTAGGATTGTATTAATCCGTGAATTTTTTTTTCCATGTAATCTCATCGGTTTTCGTCTGGCTCTCCCTCGAAAAAAATCTCTCACCGATAACTTAATTTATGGGGTTTGACGATAAAAAATAATAAAAAAAATAACATCCTGTAGTTGCTGCATTCACATGCAGAAACGAACAGCACCATATTATTTCATTGGAGACTTAATAGTATTAATTATTAAATCTTTGATCTTAAAATGCTCATTAATATTTCGTAAGATGGTTAAGTGAAATAATAAAGCAAAGGCAAGCAAGCAATTATATAGGCCTGAAAGTAATTCCAACCTTAAGCCTGTTACAAGAAACAAAGCCTATTTTCACAAGCCCACCTTAAGAAACATGTGAAAACCCATGGCAAAAGAAAATCGTTCTCGGCAACAAATTTGATGTCTAATTGCCTAGGTGATGATTTTGATAATCCTCACCGAGTATAGCTTTTGTATGACTTGATATAGTCTTCATTTCAAGGCAGTGCGTGATTTTTTCTTTCAAAAATAAATATTATTAAGATAAAATCTTTATCATTGAGATATAAAGTTATGTTTATCAAATTATTTAAAATATTAATTAGATAATAGCCAGGTAGAAAATAAATATACAGAACACTTAGGCTAAATTCAATACGTCATTCAAAAACAAATGAAAGTGCCAAACACCTATAAAATGGTTGAAAACAAAAGAAATTGGTGGATAGAAACAAATTATAAATGAGTACAAACAAATTTAATACTTACGAATGCATACAAATCACGAGGTTCTAAAAACTTGAAATTATGATATGAGATTGAAAACAACCATTTCTAGACCTTTTTCTTATAAGTATGTTAATTTCATTAAGAATTGAGTGTGCTTCTAATGACATGCAAAATTAGAGCTTAACCAGCTTGGGGACTAATCTTTGCCCAAAAAAAAAACAAGGGGAAAGTCTAATAAAAGAAGTGGGGATTATGATCTAGTGAGCCAAATTTGCATAGATCACCAAATGCAAGTGAACCGTTAAACGGACTTGATCCCATGAATACATAAGTCTCATGAACTCATCACTAATAAATTTTTGATGAACTCTACCAATAATATTACTGCAAAAGTGTTATAACCATTGTCTCTTTGCCATTAAAAGTAACCCCATCGGGAGAAGTTCTCAAATAGGTATCTCAACTATATTTTATTAATATATATTAATGATATAACTAATCTTTTTTTAAATGAACATGTCACATAAGGAGACCGGCGATTCTCACAAAAGGAGAAACGATTCTCCATAAAAACAGTATATTTTTGTCTCTCTCTTTCCTTTTTAATTTTTTTTATTGTGAGATACTCTGTTGAGACATCTTTGACGGGAGTGCTCTAAGATTTTACGAGGACTGTGGTTCCGAGAGGGACATCGTGGTTCCTTCTCCAATCAAATTGTTTGCCAAGTATGGGTTCAATATTTGTCCATTACCACAAAGTCTCCGCCGGTCTTATTGTATAATACAAAGGCTCCATATGGTCGCACTTTCTTAGTCACAAATGGTCCCGACCAACAAGACTTCCAATAGAGAAAGTTAAATAGATTTTTACTAATAGGAGTTTTGAAAGCGGTTTTATATGCCCAAAGTTCATCATCAACCGTCACCAACCAATCCTTTCTAGTTGTACCAACCATCTTCTCTAAGATAGTTTTGATTTCCCGATTGGAAATCTCTACTTGACCACTAGTTTGTGGATGGAAAGGGGTACCAACCTTATGATTCACTCCATGCTTCTTTAGCAAGCCCTTGAAAACCTTGTTGATGAAATGTTTGCCTCCATCGCTTTATAATAACTCTTTGGACACAAAATCTTGGATAATATCGACCCACATCCTTGAAGAACTTTTTCCTTTGATAACTATCAAGCTTAGGCGGTTCTCTCCCACATGAAAAATAGTTAACGAATTTTTATTTTTTTTTTTTTCTTTCTTTTTTTTTTTTTTTTTTTTTTCCCCGTTTTGTAACTCTCCAATAAAAGTCTAACCGCCATCAACTGTTCTTCAGACATAGAGTCATCAATAGGTATGCCTTCTTTGTTCTTCAACCTTAACAAATGATATGCGACGCTATTTTCAATCCCTTTCTTATCTTTAATCCCCAAGTCAAACTCTTGTAGAAGCAAAATCCACCTAAGAAGTCTTTGCCTGATATCTTTCTAAACCAACAAATGCCTCAAATTCGCTTGGTCTGTGTGCATAATTACCTTTGAACCAACAAAATAAGACCAGAACTTTTCTAAGGCAGAGACTATGGCCAAAAGCTCTTTCTCTGTGGTTTTCTCTGTGGCTGCATACTTGATTTGGGCGCTATCAAGAGTTCTACTTGCATAGTAAATGACATGGAGCTTCTTATATTTTCTTTGACCCAACACTGTTTCTACCGTGAAATCACTAGCATCGCACATCACCTATAAAGGCAAGTCCCAATCAGGGAGTTGAACAATTGGGGCACTAACCAACTCCTTCTTAATCCTCAAAGAGGCTTCAAGACACTCCTCATCAAACACAAACTCAACTTCTTTGCACAAAAACATTGTCAATGGCAAACCAACTGATGAGAAGTCTGATGAAACACCTTCAAAACCCGACATGACCCAAGAAGCTTATAATTTCCTTAACTGTCTTTGGAGGTTCCAAACTTGTCATCACCTCAATCTTGGCCTTGTCAACCTCAATACCTATTTCCGAGATCCTATGTCCCAACACGATGTCATCCCAAACCATTAAATGACACTTCCCTAATTTAGCACAAATTGAGTCTCCTCGCTCCACTTGAGGACATTACAAAGATTAGAGATACAAACACCAAACGAAGAGCCATATACGTAGAAGTCATCCATAAACACTTTCATTACATGTTCAATTAAAATCTGAGAAGATAGACATTATACACCGTTGAAAAGTCACTGGTGTATTACACAAGCCAAATGACATCTTTCGATAAGCAAATGTACCATAAGAACAAGTGAAGGTCGTCTTCTTTTGATATTTTGGATGAACATGGAATTCAAAGAAACTTGAGTATCCATCCAAGAAACAATAGTATGAATCGTTCGCTAACCGTTCTAACATTTGATTATGGCAAGGGAAAGTGATATTTTTGAGTGGCAGAGTTTAATTTCGGTAATCAATACACATCCTATGTCTGATGATAGTTCTATTTGGTATTAATTCGTTTTTATTTTTCTTTACCGCTGTAAGTCCATATTTCTTAGGCACTACATGGACTAGAGATATCCAAGTACTATCCAAGATATGATAGATCACCTCTTTTCTTAGCTCATTCGCTAATTCATCCATGTTTTATACTTAGAACATTTGACCATCCACGGTTGGTTTCTTCATGATCTTCTTGATATCAAACTTTAGAATCTCATCTCCCTAGTGAAAATTGACTTTGCCTCTTCTCACATCAATCATAGCTCCAACAGTGTCTAGGAATAGTCTTCGAAATATCAATGGGTCTTGTGGTTCCTCATCCATTTCCAATACCATGAAGTCGGTTAGGGTCTCAAAGTTACTAATAACTACCAATAGATCATCTAGTATACCAATTGGAAATCTCACTGATCTATCTGGTAGCACAAGGGAGACTCGGCATGGCTTGAACGCATGAAACCTAGACATTTTACCATCGTGAGAGGCATCAAGCTCTCGCATAAATGCTAGAGAACCCAAAGAGCAAGGGAGAGTGAAATTTTTGGGATTACCAAGTTTCTTCGTGATGGTCTTTCTTTGTATGATGATAATACACTGAGTTAAAACAACAAGTCATTCTAAAGCTTTCGCTTTCTCTTTAACTGCATCCTTGAAAAACTTTTTGTAGTGATGCACTAGCCAAAAGGCTTCAATGATAGGCATTGTAACATTAACCTCACTCATTTGCTTGTAGAAGAGTAGTTTATATTTTTTCATGAGTTTCTTAAACCGGCCGGAGAAGGGAGCTGTGGTTTATATGGTGGTGGTACAAAGAGAGAATATTTCCTTGCTTTTTCTTGAGTAGTCTCTTCGGCCATCTTACATTTTCTTTTATCAAGCACAACTTTTGAACAACTACTTCATCCTTAGCTTCCTCATCTACTCCCTCACACTACAAAATAAACGTTCATTTATTGCAGTTGACGTTAGCACAAATTTCATAACTGCTATGAAAGATGGATTCGTGAGTTTCGTTACTATATGATAGCATTTTAAAAACGCTAACTATATAATAGCATTTAAAAAACGTTAAGATAAAGAAGTTCCTAAGCTGGAAACTAAAATTACTTTATTCCGCCAACATTTAGCCGAAATATTTACTTAAAGCGGAAATACAGCCATTTTTTTTCAATTAAACGCACAACAAAAATTTTGGAGTTTTCCTCTTTTTTTTTTCTAAGGGTTTTTTTCAGTCTCTTCTCTCTCGTCTCTAGATTTCTGTCTCTTCCACCTCCATCTTTCGATTTAGCTTCTTCTCCATTATTCCTTATTTTTTTCTCTCAAAATTTTACGGCAAGCCTCTCTAGCTCCACACTAAGGTTCCGAATCTATCATCATCTCAATCTCACGCTCATTTGTTTCTCCAGCGATTTTGCTCTTCGTCAATGAAAATCAGGTTGTTAATTTAGAGTCTGAGATAGGACTAGCCACTATTAAATTTTTGTTTTTTCACTTAATGAGGTCTCTAAACGTGTGTTTACAAGAGAAATTTGTGGGTTCATTTTGTAGGGAAGAATGGTTGACGTTTTTGGAAAAGAAGGTTCTAGAAAGACAACTCTAGCATTTCATATCTTCAAGGAAGCTCAAAAGCTTGGAGGTAATGTTCTTGAATTTTTCATCCTCAATACATTTGTTTTAAACATAAACCTTGGGACTTGGTAATACAGATCTTCTAGTTTCTTTGTTGCTTGTTTCTGGTGCGACAAGTCAGATTTAATTTTGACCATGTGTTCAGGGTCGGATGAACATTAAACAAAAAATGCTTACTTGATAGCAAAATACAAATACTTTCACTTGATCAAGGTTTGACTGATGTGTCGTCCATTGGACACGTTCATTTGCGTCTTCCAACTCCGACTCAAGTTTTATATATATATTTTTTGTTTTTCGGCTATATTTGATGTCATTGTTGTGGTTTTGGCGTTTTCCTTCCTAGCTTCACAAATGGCTGCTTCTTCTTAACAAATGGAACCGAGACTTCTTAACAAAATCACTGTCATATATAAGAACAAACAAAAGTAAAACCACTAGAAAAGTTAAGAACCACAATTGACCCTAATGAAAGCTTAAACTGATGATCTTATCGTCCTAAATGAAGTTTGACCATAGCAAAACACTAAAACTAATGAAGATGGTGAAACAAAATCATATAACGGAAGCAATTTTGTATTCTTCGACAGCATAACATAAGCATGTAGTTTTTGCTTAATCAACATTCAATTTTAGACCAATGATTTTACTTTTGGTTACTATCTAATCTAAAATTCTTCTACAACAAAACTGTTTAAAAAACTTAACATATAATCATTGACGCATATTGATCAAGGATAAACCAAATATATGGGTTTCGAAATTTGAAGTATGATTTACACTCACTTTTTTGGACAAGATTTTTTTCTAAACCCTAAACCCTAAACCTAAACCCTAAACCTTAAACCCTATGTCCACTTGGACTTAACCATGTGGAACAATAATTAGCTTCCAAAAATGAAATAAACAAGAGATAGAAACCATATTAGGTATTGAAATGACCCGAGTGATTTATCTAATTAACTTTCATCGGGTGATTTAAATGGACTGGTGTTGTTCTCAGTTTGTTGATTCTCACTATATGCTTGCCACTAACATGGAGAAAATATAATTAGTATCCAAAAGATTTCATATGTATTTTAGATTATTGATATCGAAATAACCCACCATCACGCATCCTCTCTCTTGTCCTTTCTTGAAACAAACCAATCTCTGTAATTTCCAAAGTTCTTGTCTTAAGCTATCAAGAGTTTACACATACTTTAAGCAATCAAGAGTTTGCACATACTTTTGAAACAGATGCAGTACCTGAATATCGACGATGGAAAATGGTCAGGAACTTCTTTACAAATTATGTTATCCATATGGATAGTAGAAAATGGTTATGAACTTATTCTTCAAGCAATAAGTGAGGAACTTAGTGATCCAAGGAAGCCGAAGTCACATTCTTAACAACAAGGAAACAAACAATAAACATACTAAATCACCAGTCTTTATTTACTAAACTTCAACTGGATTCAACAAGTGAGCAAATGAAAAGATATATATTGTGTGTCCAATCTAGTTTGTCCACTTAGACATGACCATGCAAAAACTATATTCATACATAGCCATCCATCATACACAATCTATCTCAGTTGCTTCTTTTTCACAAATGGAGCAGAGTTTTTTTTAGCGATCGTTGCATCCAAAAATTCTTTACACCTAATTTAGAATCAAAGTAATAATTTTATCATTTTTACATAAAGAAACACAAAATAAAACTCATTACTTTGAACACATTTATTGCTATACATGACACAATGGTAAACCCTAAACCCTAAATTCCAAATAACAAGATCAGACATGGGCGAAAAAAGCTCTAGCAGCTCTCAACAAGACCCTAAGAGATTTATATATCTGCAACGCTCCATTGTAATTGCCTTCTCTACTAGTTTCCGTAATTTATCAATATGTTATAAGAAAGTATAAACCAAAATCAAACACGTGATCATTTGGTCATTATCTTCAAATTTATAATCAAACAATCAACCAAAATCCCCAAATCAAACAATCAACACAAAACTTAGTTATCCGTCAATCATCTAAACATCCTTGAGTTCTGCACCTAATCAGAATCCCATTTGATCATCAATATGAATCATTAGAGTGTCTAGTGATGATGGAACACCAAAAACGTGGAATCTATCAAATGGTCTAATCATATCGATTACTATTATTATTACACTTAAATATATTTAAACAGTTACTGAATTGATCAACATGAAAACAGCTTTGTGCCATAAACAAACCTCTTCTGGATATAAGATGGATTCGAGAACGAGGACCTTCGAACATCCAACTATCTTCTTCCAAGGATTTAACCTCTTTATCAAGTTCAGTCATCAAATCAACTTTCAAAACTGCAACATCACAAGCCAAAACTAAAATATGTAATTGATCATCTTTCTCAAACAAACACTTGAAAGCAAGTTTTTTTTTTTTTTTGTTTCTTTAATCTACTCCCTAATCATTTCTGATTAATTAATTAGCAATACTATAAGTTACAGTCGAATCATCATATCAATCTTAATCCAACTAAAACTTGAGATCTCTAGATAGCTATTTGCAACCTCAACAGTGAAGATTTGGCACCAAAATGTCTAATTTTTGCGAGGAAACCCTAACAATGAAGATGTGATCTGACCACTGAGAAATTCTTACAGAAAACCCCTAATTTATCGAGGAATCGGAAACTCTAAGATGTGAAATCATGAAAAGAGTATGAACTGACCGCGCATGGCTTCGTCTTTTCGCTCTTGCATAGAGGGAATGTCCGGTGGAAAATGGAAATTGTCTAGACCAGCAGTGGCGCCGCTACTTCCCCGCCTCCAGCTACGGCGGTCGTCAAAACCAAAGAATGAGCAGGAGATGCGCCATTCATCACTGAGCGGGAAATCAAATCAAATGTTCAGAGTAATTCCGATCAACGATCCATTGGCGATATAGTCGCGGAATCTATCAAAAACTCAAAACAGACTAAACAGTACAATGAAACAAAATCTACAAAAATTTCTCCGGCTCCAATCATTTGAAGCAATCAAAATCTTCGAAATCTCGTGTTCTTAGAAGATTAATTGAGATTCCTAATCCAAATCCAAGTAACTGTATAATCTATTTAGCAGTGCTAGAACCTTTCTCAACAGCTGTCTCATTTTTTAGTAGTTGATTTGTTTTTTCAATTAAACATTAATATTTTAAATTTAAGAAACTCAAAGTAAACCGTCTAAGGAACAAAGACGTTGGAGACCATTAATAAATGCCCTAAAGGATTTTACAGATAGAGAATCGTTTGCCACATAACTAGTAGAACAAATTTGCTGTCTATAAATAGTGCGTGCTCATTTGTCGATGAAAACTTTTCTGAATAAGACACAATCTCATAAAAGCGGTCCCTTATTGAGTCGTGGTCATTCAAAACTCCCTATTGAATAAGACATATTTTTGTGTTTTTTTCTTTCTAATTTCTGTCACTAATATTGCCTTTTAAATTTATATAATGCTACCTCCCAAAAAAAGTATTTTCTGTCGATCTAATTATCCCACGGAAAAATCAAATGAGCAAGACTTAACTTTAAATTTGCAACTGGAGATCGAATGCTACATGCGCAAATGGTTTATGCGTACAGTGCCACAGTATATTGGAAACTCGAAAGCACCTCTATTTTTCATGTAGTTTCTCGGAGCAGGGACCACATTACTTAAAAAATTGCTAGGCAAGATATACAAAAGAATTGGACTAAATCATAAAGTTATTGGTGGATTCTTCTCTTTATAAAATTAATCTCTTTCTTTTGCGATATGCATTTCAAGCCACTTTACATACACTCTGGAAATAAATAAACAATAAATGACATTAAGAGGTTCCACAAATCGTCCAAAAAATAGATAATCAGGTTCGCAACAAATTATCCTTGATTCGCGATGGTGATCAGCAATATGGAAAAAAGATAAAAGTGTGGTTCGCTACAAGATGAAAATTAGTATTTCTAAAATCTAATATATTGTTGTTGCAGTTTCAAACTTTCAAAAACAGTAGCACTCTGATGTAAAAAAGTTTTTCGGATTGGATAAATTTAATATTCAATTCAAACAAAAAAAAAACTTTAAATTTGTAAAATAATCACCTCAAGGCCATCATTAAAAATAAGTTATATATTTAAAAATCAGTTAACCGAATTTGTAAAATTAAAAATATTGTTAAAAGTATAACTTTTTGCAGACATAACTTTTTGTGGCCATAACCCAGCACTAATTTGTTCTTTTTTTGGAATTGAAAACCAATTATTTTTTTATAAAAAAAAATTCTCGACATATCTAGAAAATTCGGCAAAATAAAATATTTGTTCTCTTTCTTCTCTATCTTTTTTATTTCGCATAATCTAAATTTTACAGTAGATAAGTTAGTACGAAGTACTAGACTTTATCCGCATAATATTACTTATGTAAACTCTATATATTCAGTTTGGATTTCTAAACCTTTTTACTTATTATAAATTATATAAGTTAGTTAATATTTACTTCTTTTGAATTATATATTTGTTTTAACTAAATAATTTATTTAAGAATATTTCAAAGAAATTTAGAAATAGTTTCTTGTGAAGGATTTTGTATATTCTTTCAAACAAAAAATAGTATATATTTCTTTTGATTACATAGATAGTAGGATGAAAATTTAAGAATATGTTTGGTAATAGGGATAATATATCTAATTGTCTAGACATTTTCATCCTTAGTGATTTTTTTTATTTGTTCATTATACGAATGATATATGATGTAATATTCAACTAGTTTAATATTAATTTTCTAAATGTACTTCCCTAATAATAGTATTATTACTAGGTTATATATTTTGCGCTTAGCGCAGGTTTTGATATAGAAAAAAATCTTGTTTTTCTTTTAGTTCATAATTTATAATTTATTGAAAAAATCTTTTTTTGTCTTCTAAACATTTCTAGTTTTTGAAAAAATCTGTTCTAAATCGTTTCTTAACATCTTTCAAAATTTTAATACACATAAATAAAACATAATCATGACTAAATCAGATATAGTATGCATTTTTTACATCAAATTTATATTAAAAACACATGTACATGCAGCTCCGACCAAACCCTTCACTATAACCAAAAAAACTTTTGGGCCATTTTCTAATTTTTTTTTTAACAAAATGGACAATTAACTAGAAAACTAAAAAAAAAAAAAAAAAAATTGGACTCCTTGACAATTGCACATCTGTCCTACCCATTTGGCCATGTACATCATTTATTATTATGATATAAAAATATTACATCAAAAGTATTTATTTAAAAAGTAACTCATACCGTTTTTATTTTTAATCATGAACACGCATTTATCACAAGATATAAAGTAGTATATTACATATATAAGAGGCAAAAAGTTTCCACATTTGATATAATAAACATATTTATATATAAGCTTTAAACAAGTGTTAAGAAAATAGATTTCTACCAAAATCTAAACCATCGTATCAAGACCCCACGCCTGAATCAGATGGATGCTTGACAACATTTTGTGGGCCTGCATAGATAATGTCTTTATTTACTAGGTGCAAAGATTTAAAAATATATAATAAATATAAAACTAGGAACCTCTATAAGAGTTTTCTTTCAAATATATCTAACTTGTTCTTATGCATAAAAACAATTTTCCAAAAAATTTACAATTATACCAAAAATGATATATGCAGTATAATGAGAGAGTTCTCTTTCTATTTAAAATGACTATATCATTAAACTAAATTTAATGATATAACTAATTAATACATACTCTTTCAAAAGAAATTAAGTTATATAAATATTTATGCACACTAATCACTATTATTTCAACTAAATTGTTACATTAATATACGTCAACGAATATTCATTTGTTCATTTTTTTCTACGTTGTGCTTATGTCTTGGCAATTTTTGCTTCTGATTTATCCTTTTCTTTTTTTTTTTTATTGTTTGTTTGTTTTTTTCAAAAAAAAAGAATGTTATTTAGAATAAGAAATATTAAAAATTTAATTTGAAATAAAATTATGTGAAATAGATGATAAAATTATACCTAAATGTTTTATAACTTTATGAAATAATTTGCATTAATAGTAAAAATATAATGAGTTACATTTTTTTAAATGATTACAGTTTTAATTAATAATTATAAATAATTAAAAAACCCCAACAATTTAATATTGAAATTCTAAGCAACGCACGAAATAATAATCTAGTGAAATTAGTTAAAGGGAAACTTACACATTTTATACGCCAAAAGCGACTTTTTGGGTTAAATTCAAATATATATGACTTTGTCACTTGATTAAAAATGAATTGATTTTTGATATCATTGATAGAAAATAGTTTTAAACCCAAACAATTGTAAGTGCACAATAGTCACTTGTAGTGGGTAAGAGGGTATCAAATCCACACAGAAAATATAACTAACACAATAAAACTGCGACGAATAAATTTAATTGAAAAATCACTAATCAAGACGAATCCATTTCTATGACACTAAGCACTTCACTTATTACCATAATCAAGTTAAACTTCCATAATA
Organism: Cardamine occulta; assembly: GCA_028015245.1. Lineage (NCBI taxonomy): Eukaryota > Viridiplantae > Streptophyta > Magnoliopsida > Brassicales > Brassicaceae > Cardamine > Cardamine occulta. The sequence continues at coordinate 14,721,950 of CM051368.1, read as the reverse complement.
ATCAAGGAATCAATGAGCATTAACAACTAAGTCCAATCAATTCACTAATTATCCAAACATCAATTTTTATTGGCTAAAGAAGAAAGGCTCATTTAGATTTGGTTCAAATATTTCATCAAATACTTTCTGGGCATGAAACCTCCATGAAGTGATCAAGTCAAATCTAACATTATAAACAACTGAAATGAAGGATAAACAAAGGATCTAGTCTCTTAGAATCATTAATCAATCATCCTAATCTACTAAGCTCCTAACTCATTAGATGATTACTCACACATAACTAATGATGAAAAACAAACTAAGCAAGACGAAGAATGCATAATCAAAGAGATAAGAGAAGAATGAAAGAAAATAATCACTAATTGCCAAGAGTCATCAAGATCCAATACAAGTTGATGTTCTAGTTCCAAAAGAGACAAAATGATTAGATAAAAAGAGACTTTCCATAAAAATAAAAGTAGGTCTAAAATGTATTTCTAGCTAGGAAAATACAGAACGGGATCTGGAACAAAATGATCTAGTTCCACTCTAAATTTTATTCCAAAGTAGAGTAATGAAAATATTACTATATATTTAGAGTGATACTATTCATTTCTCTATTATAGAGTAAAACTTTTTTATTTATAAAATATTCTTTTAATTTTTATATGTTTTTATTTTATACTTAAACAATATTAGCTGATTTCACATTTCAAAATGCATTAATTGATTATTTGTAGGATAAACAATAATTATTATGCTTAAAAATCTATTAGCTTTTTGTTGTGTTTGTTATTTTTATTTATTTTGTATAAGTAATTTTTTTATGTAATAAATTTTTCATTTTAATGATATCATAATTTTATTGAATTTTGGCTAAAATAAAATAAGTGAGTCAAATTTACAAATTTTATATATTGGATGTTCTTCTAGAAATAATAGAGGAATAGGTTGGAGTAAAACACACTCTATTTTGTATTTTTGTATTTTTGTATTTTTGTATATTTGTATTTTAGAGTATAAAGATAAAGAAATGAGTTGGAGATGTTTTTTAATCCGTGGCTATAACTAAAAATTTAGTTGACATGTTTGTGTAATAAAATTATAACGGTGTTTGTAACCCAGTCTTGGCTATGAAGTGGCGGATGTAAGGTTTTGGAGGGTGGTGTATGTACATACTGTTTTTTTTAGCTAATGTAATTTTTGCGTTATGTATAAGATTTAACAAACTTTTTTCAATTCTATAGGGTTATGCCCCATGCAAAAAAAATTAATTGGATCCGTCCATATCATGGCCATTCTACTCGTTGTCACACCATGGCCTAATAACATATTTGTGGCAAATTCGTAGTTATTTTCTTCATAATGATCATGGGCTGATTTGTAACAATCATAAATAGTTTGTTTTCATCTGTATTCATTAATTTCCTAGAAATTTTGGCTATATCTTGATGGATGGCCACATTGGATTATATCCCTTATTTTGTTCCTTTCTTCTTCTTCATCTCTTTGCCACTCAGTTTCTAAAATAATATCTCGTGTACGGTCGGGATATAATATTGAATTGCTAGTAGCAGATACGTAGAGTTCCAATTCTACAAGACCTCAATTCGTAAATTAGCTTGTGAGTTCTTCATGTTCGTCCTTAGTTTCTTTGAAAGTTGATGTTAATTACCTCTAAGGTCAGTGGTTCAAACCTCTTTTAGTGCATTTTACATTTGGTAAACTTTTTCCCCTGGATCCGCCACTGATACTTATCATTAATTTATTTGGCGTTAGAAGTCCATAATATTTAACATGGTTTCAGAGTTCGAGTTTTATCCGAAGCTTGAGTTTTATCCAATTGGGTGGACCAAGTATAATATGATGTTGATAATAAATTGATTTTAGTTTGAGATAGACCAAAGAAATCTATAATCTCTATGGAGAGTATTAGATTTTATACATCGAAGGATGAGATGGCACATAGAGTTAGGAATAAGAGACATAAATGAATTAATTTATTACCAATTAGTTTTGACTTTTGAGTATAAAACTCGTAAATATTAATATGGTATCAAAACTTGTGTTCGACAAAGTAACTAGGGTGGCTACAAAGAGAAATTTTGTTTAGAATGGGATTCAAATCTAGATGAAAAAATCCATCATCTTGACAAGACGTGTTAGAAATCTGATATGTATGGTTTTTGCATGATTTTAACATTCATTTCCATCAAATTTTGTTCTATTTTACATTACTTAGGATTGTATATATGCATTTGAGTCTCACTTTGGCATTACCTCACATCTTAGAGTCATAGGTTTTTTTCTTGCATGTTGTATATGTTTTGAGTCTTATTAGGTGCATGAGTGACTAGGAGCTTGGATGAGTAGATTCGGGTCGAGTGAAGCGAACAAAATATTATTTTATGAAGGAATGTAGACGGTAGCGGTCAGAACTGATAAAGAGGTTTTTAAGGCCTCGGGTCTATCAAATAAACCCATGTACGTTGAGTACAAAGGCTATCGAATCCACAGAGACTAAGGATGCAACATTAGGGATGCGAGATTCTAAACTAAGCTAAAGCAAACAAAGAATTAGTTTTGTAAAAAGAAAAGGATGAAAATGAAAGATAATCAAAAGAAAAACATTTGATCATGGTTTCTACTATCAAAGGAATGGGCTAACAATCAAACATTCATTTAATAAATTGAACTAAGCATAATCCTAGAACATGGGATTCACAATTATGACTAATTCACTCTCATGGCACTAATTACTTCACTAATCATTTAATCATCAATAACTCTTGTTAGCAATCAAATAATCAATGAGCATTAATAAACAACTCCAATAAGTTCACTAAATACCCTAATCATCAACTCTCGTTCGCTAGGTATGTAAGCTCATAAAAAGTTTGGTTCAAACATTTTATCAAACACTTTGTGGGCATAAAAATGCCTAAGCTCTAGACTACCAATCTCTTGGCTAATCTAGCATTATGATCAACCTAAATAAAGGATCTAACAACAATCAACCTAAATAATCAACATCTAACCATCAATTCATCCTAATCTAGCAAACTCATGTTCCAACTAAAAGACTAACAACCTAAATGAAGATAAGAGAAAAAGAAAAGATAAAGAGATGGATTTACAAAGATAGGGATGAAGAAATATTCACTAGAGTTGCATAATATGAAAGACATCAATCCAAAACATTTAAAGAGAGTTTGGATATCAAAACCAACTCTAAGGAAAAGAAAACTTAGGGTTTAGATGAGTTAAGACAAGTATTTATAGGAAAACCACAAAATAATTCGGATAACAACTAAAACAGATCTCAGCGGAGGGCATGAAACCGCTGCATTAAGTCGATGGCGTCCAACGGTCTACACTAACCCGCTACAACACCCCGGTGAGGCTCACTGGCCAACATCATCCCGTTGCAAGTCCTCCCCCAACTTTCTGGTGTGTTCCGTGAAGTTCTAGCTGTGGTCTTCAAGCCGCGGCACCAAACCGCTGCTCACTAAATTGGTCATATCTCCTGAACCGCTGATCCAAATCACTCGAGACCACCTATATTGGAAATCTAACTCAATTTTCTATAAGTTATACTAACGATTCTGGATCTAAATCGCAATGTAAGGCCTTCATCTGAGCCAATCTTGGAGACACTTTGGATTAGTTCTTCATCAACTTCTCTTCTTGATCATTTCTCACCTCATTTGATGTCTCATCCAAGTTTCAAGCTTCCATATACCTAAAAATGACTCAAAAGACTATGCAAAATGCATGAATGGAACCTAAGACTCTAAAATGCAAAGATAATACAATAGGAGACTAAAATACATATATTCAACTCCTAAATGATGAAAGATGCGGTTTAAAGTGATGAAAAAAGTTATAAACATGTAAAAATTATAGATATCAACTCCTGCCACATACCAACAGCTAGAGCAAGAGCGGATCAAGTCGAAGATTCAGAACTAGTCGTAAATTTCTAAAAGATCGACTTGAATGAAGGCCTTACCTTGAGATTTAACTTCAGAACCCTTGATAAAAGTTATAGAAAATTAAGTTAGCTTTCCAATAGAGGTGGTCTTGGATGATTTGGTTCAGCGGTTAAGAAGATAAAATCAATTTCGTGAAGGCCGCTACCGCTGGGATTGACAGGACTCAACTGAAGCTTCAGCATCCTCTGTTGTTGATCCTCTGGTGGTCAACTGGCCACCAAACAGGACCATCAGCCAGCTCAAGGTGTTGATTTTGGTGCCCATGACTGCCAAAATTGGCCATCTCCGCTTAACTTTTGTTCCCTTCCTATAAATAGTTGTAAAAATGTTAAAACCCCTAAGTTATCTTCTTTGGAGGGTTGGTTTTGATCTTCAAACTCTATTATAGATGTTTTGGATTGATGTTTTTCATATTATGCAACTTTAACGACTATTTCTTCATCTCTATCTTTGTAAATCTATCTTTTTATCTTTTTTTTTTCCTTTTTTTGGTTTTTTTATTTAGGTTGTTAGTATTTTTGTTGGGTCATGGGCTATGCTAGATTACGAGGAATTGATGGTTAGATCTTAATTGTTTAGGTTGATTATTGTTAGATCTTTCATTTAGGTAGATTAGCCAAAAAAATTGGTAGTTTAGAGCTTAGACATTTTCATGCCCACAAGGTGTTCGATAAAATGTTTGAACCAAACTTTTTATGAGATTTACATACATAGCGAATAAAAGTTGATGATTAAGGTGTTTAGTGAACTTATTGGAGTTAATGTTCATTGATTATTTGATTGCTAACGAGAGTTATTAATGATTGAATAATTAGTAAAATGATTAGTACTACGAGAGTGGATTAGTCATAGTTATGAATTCCATGTTCTAGGATGGTGCTTAATTCAACCTCTTGCATCATTATTTGATTTTTAGTATACTCATATGATAGTAGAACCCATGATCCAATGTTTTTTCCTTGTTTTTCTTTTTATTTTCACTTTTTTTCATTCTTTCTTTACAAAAATCCAAATCTTATTTTGCTCTGGATTAGTTTTAATCTCGCATCTCTAGTGCGTGATCTTTAGTCTCAGTAGATCGATCCCAAAGTACTAAACATACATGAGTTTATTTGATAGACCTGGTTGAAAAACCTATTTTATCAAAATCCCACATCGAAAATGAAATGAATCATAGATCTGTAATATGTAATAAATATTAACCAATACACTTATTTCTATTTGAGTCAAGATCCACATAATATCTTTTGGTATTATTTGGTTCGATAAAGACCCGACCCATAACTCAAATTGTAGATGTGGATCTTTAACCACTTGGTTACATATATTTTTCCAGTTATTTTCTTCTTTCAGTTTTATTAATGAGTTAATTTGCCATATGGGCTATATTTTTGAAATTAATTGTAATAGTGGGCCAATCACTATTTATAATTGGCAGAAGAGGGAAAATGTCTCTATTCATTAGTTAGACAAATACAAGGCAGTCCTTCCCAGAAGAATCTAATTACGAGAAATGTCACTGACACATTTTTAAAAAACTCTCATTCTGGGTTATAAATTACACATCAGCCACCCTTTCACATAATGATATAATTTCGATAATGGGCCCAATTTTGCAACAATTTTGTTTAGAAACCTACGAGGAAACAGATCCAATTCGTACACCATATTTAGGTACACTATAATAGAACGAAACACGTACATCATATTAAACTAGGTGTACGTTGATAGGTACACTATATTAAACTAGGTGTACATTGATAGGTACACCATATTAAACTAGGTACAGTTAATGAGAACGAAGGACGTACACCATATTAAACTTGGTGTACATTGAGAGTACACTGTATTCGAATGTACAATATTTTAAACTAGGTAGTAACGTACACCATAAAAGTGTACGTTAGATAGTTTACAAACATGATAGGATAACGGTCATATCATATTGCAGATACGTCTTGCACACTAGTAGAGGTAACAAATTTCACAAAACCTATCTAAGTCAATAGTTGCGCAAGCCCAAAATAATGTCATTTCGCGACAATAACAAGCCCAATAACGAGAAAAACTCGACATTGGAAACATCCATCTGAAACAAAAACATATTATGGGACCTTAGCTTCAAATACCCCTACGGGTCATTTTTACATGGGAGAGAGATTGTTATTAGAGTAGGAAGATGTATTAGTAAGCAAGTGGGACTAGACTCTTTTTACTAATTATAAATAGTAATAGGACCAAAAACCCAATTACTTTTGAAAAATGTCTTAGTCCCACAATTATTTATGTATTAATTTCCTTATAAAATGAAAATTTTAACCATTTGGAGGACACAATTCTGATGTAGATAATAAGTTAACAAAATTGTGGCTGATAAACAAAATAGTAAAAGACAAAACAATATGATGTAAATAGTTAACAAGGTACAAGTTATACTCCAGCAATGTTGTCTACATTTTATTGGGAACATATATAGTAAAACCATAAGAACATAAAACATATTGCCAAACAAAAAAATACACAAGGAAAACCCAAGTAACAACACATTTGATGGCATATATAGATCAATTCTCACTAGATGACATCTCTTTCGCCACTGTTTTCACATAGCGACTCTAAGTGAGAGTAGTCTGGATTTCCATCTGTAAACTGCAGATTATAAAAGAAAAAAAGGTTCATAAAAAATGTTTTAATCAAACTTCACATAATCATTGAGTATTAACCTAACCAACCTCTCCATTAATATCTTCATTGAACATACTCCAAAGTTGCTCAACGTGATCAAACGTCAAAGACACTGAGTCGATCAAAGAATATGCCTCATCAGTCGTAGTCGCTATGAGACTCACTGCATCAGCTTCTTGGCTCTCTTCCAACAAATTCTCCCGCAACACAATCTCTTTATCCATTAGATTGTTGAAAATCTCACATTTCTCCTCATCTTTGTTACATGTGATACTACCATCTTTATTGTTTAGTTTGCCAAGGCCAACTTCATGTAGACCCTTGTTACCGGAGAAGGAGCGAGGTTGAGGCTTCACAACATTGAGTTCTTGGGCCGGTATGGTAGCTGGTAAAGTAATTTCTCTCTTTCCCAAATGGGTGTTCCAGTAATTCTTGACATCATTAGCGGTCCGGCCAGGCAATCTTCCAGCAATCAGTGACCACCTACACATGCATTTGAACAATTTGTATATGATTTAGTATTGGATCATTACATTATATAAATAATTTAGATATGTGTATGAAGAACATAAACCTGTTTCCTAGAAGTTTATGAAGGCGAAGGAGAAGATCAAGTTCGTCAAAGCTAAATTTTCCTCTTTTGATACTTGGGCTTAAGTAGTTCAACCATCTTAGTCTACAGCTCTTTCTGCATCGGTTTAACCCTAAATAACAAATAATTGAGATCAACTGTATTAAGCAAACTTACATGCGTCGGCTTTTTCACACATATATGCGTGTACATGGTCGTACACAAATTTTCACTTTTTACTGCATTTACTAAAAGAAAAACCAATAATAGTGTTTTGCCGACTTGAAAATCCAAGATATTATCCACCAACGTTAATAAATTTGAATAAAAACAATTCTTTTTATCTATAGTACGTTAAATATACTTTGTTGTATTAGTTCACCATCTATGTGGACAACACCAAGGATTTTTCATTGTGCATACTATTACGATATAAATGAATATATATATATATATATATATATCTTTTTTGTTAAAGGCTTCGATATATATGAATATGCAAAGATATACCCTTCATATAAAGCCTTTGCATAGATATCTTAGGGATCCTATCGGAAAACCCTCTCATGTGTTTGTGTAAATACTTTCGTTTAAGCTCGTTAATAAATCGAACCAGTTTAATATCTAATTCAATATGGTATATATTCTTAAACACACAAAAGACCTTGTTTTCTTTTTCTTCATCAAGATGAGTACAAAACTAAAGGTATAGTGGTCGACGACAAAAAAAGAGAGACATGTGATGTAAGTCTCATCGTACTCTGTACACGCTTTAGACTGTTCCGGTGCAACTAAAAGCCAGAGATTCTCAATGCACTTGAAGCAAGCCATTTTACTATCTAATTTTACACATATCTTAAAACATGGAAAAAAATGATAATTGTACATCCCTTTGTTAATTAAATTTTGATTTTATAGTTGTTTGATAATTAGAGAGAAATAAAAATATAATCGTAATAATTCAATAACTTATACCAGCTCTCAAAGGAACTTGGTGCCATTTGCCTTCTCCATACTTATCAATGCATTGCGCCAAGAGACTATCTTCTTCAGCAGACCATGCACCTTTTCTCAACCCATTGGAACAACCCTCCATGGACCAAAGATAAACAATAAAATTTTCTAACCAAATTTTTGTGGAAGTAAAAATGCTCGAGGAAGAGTATGTGTTGTGGCTTACCCAATCCTTGGGAGGCATATATAGAATTATATGAGTGTAATTGTGTGTGCGCGCAGGTTAGTGTAATATACAAATGTGAGCGGATTATAGGAAAGTGACTTGCATCTATGATGTCCATATTTCAATTTTCTTTTTCCCAAAATTAGTTAGGTTTAAGAGTGATTAGGACACTAGAGGATAACATCTCTACCAAACATATTTAAAAACAAATGTTATTAAGTAAAATATCTACGCATAGAGGATATAAATTCGAAGGTAGTTATCTTTATGATATTTTAAATTAAGTGAAATTTTGACCTTATGCATTCAAATAATAGAAACTGATTTTATCAAGTGACACACGTAAATATGACATAAAACTACAGTACTCGATTCTTGGAATTCTATTGTTTTTAAATAAACTCACTGAAAAAAACGATTTACTACAAAACAAAAATGGATTAAAGTTAACACTGATTCTATATTCTATTAAAATTTAGTGTTATTGAGAAATGAAATATTTACAATTATGTTCATAAAATGCAACTTTCAAAATACTATGAGGATTTTTATAGAATACTTTGACATATTTTTTTAAATACGCAATTGTCTGTGCTATCCAAATTATGTAAATGTAAATTACAAAAATGATGAATTCCATTTTATTCGAACTTTATAATCAATTAGAATTTGTATTTTTATAATTTACAAGTAACTTTAAAAGTAAACTAAAAATCCATTTTATTTAAATGTTAGTTATATATTTGATACAAATCAAAAACTAATCAGTTAATTTAAACGTGTTGCAATCTAATTAATTAGAATTTTCCGTAAATCGAATTCGAGAAAAAAAACTTTATACTATTGTTTCTATTTCTTTGGTGTTCTCTTCTGTTCCATTTTTTTGTCTTTTGCTTCCAAAACTTTTTTTTTTAATAATTATGTGAGCATCCAAAACTTTTGTTTCAACATGAAGACTAATGAAGTTTTCTCGTCCACATAGTTAACATATCTTGTTCTTTCTTCGGTATCTTAAATTTCTGTTCTATCCAAATCATGTAACTTTTTTTAAATGATAATTGTATCGTAAAGTTTTATATTTTTTAATTAATTGTAATGTCAGTCAACCCAAACACAAATGAAACACGAAGCGTTTTTTCCTATGTTCTTTGCCTTTTCTGAATAAAGTCACTAACAACTTTTCGTGGTTAACACTATTTCTTCTTTCCAACCACTTGAAATAATTTATTATGATGAGTTATCCTTGCATGTATACTCGTTTGATGGTTTATAGATATTATTTGATGTTTACTAATCATTTTACATTATACACGGGATCATGCCTAAAAATGGAAACAATCTATTTTATACATTTTCATGATAAAATACATGTTATAATTAAAATTAAACATATCTTTAATAATAAATTAAAGATAATTAATTATATTTTCTTAATTTAAGAAACTTAATTTTATACTACTTTTAGGTTATAAAAATATAATTTTATACTATTTTGTAATCTATTTTCTTAGTTAACACTATTTGAATATACAAAATACTATAATTTAAAATATTTTGTTGAAAATATTAGAAATAAATTTTCCTAATTTATGAAATAGAATTTTAAACTCAAGAAAGTAAGACAAGAATATATATTTTACCAATATAACATATAAAAATAAAATAAAATATGAGACACCAATTTTTGCTTAATAGTAAGGAGGCCATAGACAAATGTTTTTACTCTTCCACTACAAGAATACAGCCGCAAAACAGAAAGATTTTTCTACGGAATGAATTTTCGTCGGAAATTCCAGACAAAAAAGCGACGGATTTCTGACTAAATACGTATACGTATATTTTCGATGGGTCAAAATTCGTCGGAAAATACCATTAAAAGATATATATACATATATATAGGTTCCGTGGGAAATTTCTAACGGACTTAAATCCGTCAAAATTTTCTTACGGATTTGTGATGGCATCTACAACACCATATGTATCACGTGTTTAATGTGATCCATCGGAAATCCATCAAAAATTCCGACGAATTTCCGATGGATTTAGGGTTTAGTGGCTCGTTTTCAAAAAGATCGACAATAACTAATTTCAAACACAATCCTACAACTGTTTTCAAAAACATACATCACAAATTAATCATATAAACAAGTTAATATTTTGTTTGCATAATTTGTCATGTTTAAGAGTTAAGTGTTTGTTAATGTTTCATATACTTTATGTTACTTGTATAACGTTGATAATTTGAAATTGTTGGTTTGTTATATTTTGATATAAAATAAACTTCATCTTAGTTATACATCACTAATATAAATGAATCTCATATTATACACCTATTTCCCGCAAAATAGATCGATTTTAAAATCCTAAACCCCAAATCCGTCAGAAATTTGTCAGAAATTTCTGACGGATTTCTGACGGACAACATTTTTCGTAAAAAAAAAACTTGATCAAGAAGATCGTTTTCAGTATTAGACGATGACTACAACGGAACAAACTAATTGAAGAGATGTTCCCCAAACGCTTGAAAAACTACACGTTAGACCAAAAATTTTGATCTAGTGGCTTTGATTTGAACAAAAAAATTTGGATATTCGTAAAAATTTGGAGCAAAACAAATAGTAGTACCAAGTAGCTCTTGGTCTAGTGGCTTCCTTTGATGAGATTATATGCCATTGATACAGAGGTCATGAGTTCGAGTTTATTTGGGAGGGATGACAAGCACATTTATTTGGTGAAGTCAACGACTGGTCCCGGGCCTAGGGAGGGGATTATGGACCGAAGGCCTAGTACTCCTTCCTGGTTATCAAAAATAAAAACAAATAGTAAAATATAATATTCATAGAAAGTGGAGCAAATCACAAATATCAGATTTGAAAAATCAAATATCCACTTGGATTCGAATATTTATATATCTATTAGAATATGTTATACATATTATAGTATAATTTAATTTTGTATAAAATTCTACCATATATATGATGCTAATGATCGGTGGCATAAAAATTGGGTTTAGTTTTTGAAATATGTCAAAACCGAACTTTGAATATTTAATCTTCTGTTATTTTTATGTATAGTGTATGTTAAAAAAAATTAATGAATCGAAGCGGATAATCTGGGAATAATATGAAAATTTTTGAATCGAATCATAATATCAAGTATTCGGCTGGGACGAAGCGGACCACGAATGTTGATGCAGAGATCCAACGTGTAACTTTATATTAATCTTAGGGAAGTTCGAAGAGTTTTTTTTATATAAATCGAGCTGAGAGTTTGACAGTTACAACAAGGGATACTATAAAGCCAAACTAATTGCCACTCAACGAACTAAGCCTATGATCGAACTGTATGAGTCGCTGAGCAGATTGAGCCAAGCTCACTGTCTTCGATCGGGTCTTAAGCTGAAGAGTCGAGCTAGTTGCCAGAGAGCAGTGATGACGTGTGTTGTACGTGTCAGCGTGAATTTTGGATCCTCCCATCATGTGTTATTTCCTATTTATAGGGTAGGTGAGGCGGTTGATGAGCTTTAGTAGTTATTTTTTTACTCTTTATGACTTTTTCAGAGTTCATTGGGCATTGGACTGAGTTCAGTTTATGAGTTGAAGTTTAGTTTAGGTCGAGCTACGTAATGTGGCGTAGCCCATGTCCAACAACGAATAGTACAAATTTTATGATATTCGCTTCGTGCTTAGACCTACTATACGAGAAACTTGTAAACAGAGAAGCTACAATTCTCTTTGCGCAACTAGAAATTACTTTTCCGGCAACTGCTAACAATGCAATGAACATATCAAAAATCGAATTGCCGCAAGAATTGACACTCTTTGGACAAGTCGAGTTTTTGAAACATTACTTGTTTAAGAAATCTTTTTGAGATAAACTTGTTGATCTCTCTCCTTCTGCCAATTCCCTTTGTAAATAACTTTTTTGTTGGCTAGTAAATTTTCCAACTATAACAGAGAAATTAAATAATAATTGATATATTGTTAAGGACTTTTCTACCAAGATTTTTAGTGATGTCGCATGAAGTAGTCTAAAGATTCTTAGTCAACCAAATCACATCAAAAGTTGTAAAACTTAGCCATATGCAAATGACTGCTTAAGCAATTTACCATAGCATAATTAAGTACGTATACTTTCCAACAAGCTTCATGTATTACAAAATTGGATCTAGTTAGTAACATCCTTGTTCTCCTATATACACTCCTATGGGCTATGTCCCGAGACATCGATCCACTCAAGCTGAAGCTCGACCTCCCCGCACTCAACGTTCTGTAGCCTAAGGAACATATTCTGAACAATCTTTCCTTTGTGACACACGATCTTGCTCTCTTCTGAAAGGCAGTTCTGTCTATTTGCTTGAATTTTCATTATAACGGTCCCATCGGGGAATCCTCCTAGCTTGTTTTGGATCTCGATGGCTTCGAGGAACGGATCAATGTGCAAAACCGCATCTCCCATCTTATCATCCCTTGAGAACCAGTCCCTATCGTATACCATCTGTATCATCACAACAAAAACACACACTTTCTTGTTATGTTCTGTTCTGTTTCCGAACTTTTAAATGATCAAGAATTCAATATGGTCTAGTGTATCGTGTTTGATTCGGTTTTTTTACTAAGAACAATTTTTGTAATGTAGGAATCACTTACGATCTTGATAGGAAGAATTGGATTAGTAATAGAAAGTGTCAACTCTTCGTTCCATTCTGGATTCAAATTCTTTTTCATCACACGGGTGCATACCTTCTGCGTCAAAGAAAAGGAAAACATAACACCAAGTAAGAGATTATTGTATAAATAAGAAACAAACGAAGAAATCGAAAATTTGTAACCATAACTACTAACTTAATTGATATATCAAATCCTAAGAAATTCTCGTTAATTAGAATAGAAAATATCTGAAAACCTTGTTTAGACTAACACAAACCAAGAAAGAATATGCATCAAACCTATAATTGAAAATTTGAAAGTATGTTTCGGTTTCATCTTAACACATGAAAATTAGAGATCCTGGTGATTATAATAGACATGTTTTAACACAATTACCAGCATTTCCCTACTATATTTCATACGACTCATTGAGCTAAAACAAAACTTTTTATTTATTTTTATTTTTAATTTTAGAGACTTTTTATTTATTTATAATTCTCTCATTCAATAATTACATCAAAATATTTGAGAAGCATAACAAGATTCTTGACCAAAGATCCATTCATTTCAAAACAAGACAAACTTAGAGATTTATACGAAACAAGTGAAGGTAGAGAAGCAATTAAACAAATTACTTGAGAACCTAAATCAAGAACTCGAAAAAAAAAAGCTAAATTGGAAGAGAACGATAAAAAAATTAGTTTACTTGTTTTCCCATACGAACAATGACGTAAGGATCGCTGCTGCGAGAATCTCTAATGGCAAGATTAACACCTCTAATCACATGAAGTCGTAGAAGACCTAACAGATTCTCCATTTTCTCTCGTTCTTTAGATCAAAGCACTTTTCTCAAATGCAAAATTTTTATTTAGATCAAAGGAATTTGGTGTGTAGGAAAAATTTGTGAAGAAGTGACTTCTCAACCTCTGAAGTGATTCGTCTATTATAAGGACCTGAAAATTCAGTCAAAACCAAAGAGAAAAAGTCTCGTGTTTCTTTAGGAAATGACTCGTGTCGTCTTCAAGTAAATGTAATATTATAATATTTCCGTTTCTACATAAATTTCGTTCCTTTTATGGTTGGAAATTAGAGCCTAGTTTTTTTTTTATGGTAATTAAGATTTTCCAAAAACAATACTATTGAAAACGTTGCATCTTTCTTCCAATTGACTTTGTGTCATTGATGCTTTAATATAACGCGGGTTCGACGCGTCATTAGTTCATATAGGTTTAATTATGGTAAAAAAAACCGTATTAAGACAAATATCATAAGATTGAAGGAATGTTAAAGGCAAAAAAATAAAAATTAAGAAATCTATACTATTAATAGGGAAAACACTTTATAAAAAAAACCTTTAAAATGTAAATACTTACATACAATGCTATTGATTTTTAGTGTTTTTTAAATAAAGTCATTAAGAGTACAATAGTAATCACAAAATAAATATAATTAAATTAAAAATATTTTAAATAATTATTAATTTCCAAAAAAAATAAAACATTTTTCTCTCTTATTAATTATGAAAAAATATATTTAATTTTTTATAAAAATTATTAACCAATCAAAATTAAAAAAATATAAGATTTGATATCTAATTATACCATATTATTTATTTTAAGTTATTATATTTAAAAGATTTTGTTAAGATTTAAAATTATGATTTTTCTATCATCTTTGTTTGATATTATTTTCAAATTATTTTAAATTATCATATAATATTTATAGTTAATAAAAATATAGATTTTTTGGCATATGTTATGAATCGAATTTTTAGAAACAGAGATATATTACTCAATTGATAAATAAAAGTGTGTTTAACGTCCTAATTTGGTTAAAATTTTAAGCAATGGGTCTGAGTCATATTATAATAAATACCAAAATGATTCAAAATCAAGAACCTTGACTTATTAGGCATCCAAATTTTTAAAAAAAAACTTTATTTGTTTAATATGATTTTTAGTTAAACTAATAATTTTACCTAATAAAAGCAATAAAAAAATATTTCAAATAATTAGTTTCAAATATTATAAATATTTAAACTTTATAAAAAGTTTAAAATGTTAATAATATTTAAAATCTATAAAAAAGTGTCAAATAAACATAAATGTCTTTTAACAGAAGAAAACATAAATGCCCCAAGAAAAGTCAGATTAAATATCATATGTATATAATTTGGTTATCTATATTATACCAGTATTTTTAAGTAATTTATTTTACTAAATACATATACTTTCAAAAACCATAATTAAATTTTGGTTACAATAGTATTGTTATTCGACGAAATCAATATTCTATTTTAAAGATCAGTTTATTTCAGATGTTGGAAAGAAAAATAGTGGGTATAGGACGGGAACAGATCATTTGGATAACAAAAAAATTACTCAAACGAATTATGATAAAAATGGGACAAAAAGTTTGGATAGCGGTACGGGATTGGAAGATTTGGGTCAATGTTCTAAAATACGGCCGTATATACGGCGTATATACCCTATACAGTAGGAGACCGTACTGTATTTATGTTGTACAGTTAATTTATGCGTTGTACACAATACGGCCGTATATACACCGTTTATTTTCAAAAAATTTCTAAATATTTTCAAAAACTACCCAAAATTCCCAAAATACCCGTCTTGATGTGGACACTTACCCGTCCCATAGTCAACTCTTACCAAAATTACAGAGAATTTGAGAATTATAAAGTTTTGTGGATAAATTTCATTAATTTTATAAAAATTCAATATTCAAACAGGGAACACAAGTATTCCGTCGAAAATCCTTATTCAATCGCTTATAAAAAATGCTAAACAGATAATTTTTTTAATTGTCGAACGGATAATTATTTAAAAGAAAACGGTTATGGGATGGAGGATTTTTTATGGATACTGAATGAGATGGTTTTCCGTTCTAAAATAAGTATGTTGAGGTTATATACTGAAATAACTCAAACTAAAACCGAACTAAAATTCGATTGAACACCCCTAATCAAACTCTTAAGAATGTTTTGATTAGTTTAGAAAGTATATATATAACATCACTTAACATATATAACAAAATTATATTTAAAATTTAAATATCAAAGAAATTCGTCTTACAAATATAACTCCGCATATACATGTGGATCCGATCCTAGTGGTCTTTTAAAAAGACATATCTTTAACATGTATGAGAAAATACTCTCTTTTCAATAACTAAAAATTTTTAACATATCTTCTTCTGAAAAGATGTTTGGGAATCCATTCGCCCTACTCTGGCACAAAGCCTTGACTCCAAAACATGCTACCAATACTTGGATATTCACATTAAACAGAAACCCAACTACAGATAGGCTGGCTTCTTGGGTTTGAATATTGAGGTCCTCCGTCTTCTTTGCGGCTCCTTTTGGATTTCATCTTCTTGTAAACCAGTTTGGTTTTCATGAACCAAACCGGTCAAGAATCAGTAGAGAAGGATGCATTTCCTATCATCAAGCTCACTAAACCAACAAAACCTTTTTTATCTCCCTATTAAGATCGAAATCGACATCTAGTACGCGAAAATCAAGAATACGATTGAATACAAATTTAATCAAGTCGGGTGTCAGTTATCACTAGAACAACAGCATAGAAAGCCAATTCACCTCAAGGATGCTTAAGGAAGCATTTCCAGAAAGCTTTTGTCCAATCTCCCATCATGTAACATATTAGTCACCAAGCCAAAGGTTGAAGCATCTCCACAGAACCCACAACTCCTCATTTCATTGATGAGTTCTGCTGATGCTGCTTTGTCACCATCTCTAAGGCGTGCTCTGATCAGTATATTATATGTACCACTATTTGGGAGAGGCCCGTCTTCTTTCATTTTTCTGAACAAGGCATCTGCTTCCTGCAATAAGCCTTTTCCACAAAATCCTGAGATCATTTTAGTGTAGGTTACAACATTAGGCTTCACTCCTTTAAGGCTGAAACTACAAAATAACTCCCAACCATCTTCCATCTTCCCAGCTTTGCACATCCCTTCAATCATAATATTATATGTAATAATATTAAGTTCCATTTTACTCTTTTGCATATACTTGAATACCACCAAAGCTTTCTCTAACTTCCCGTTATTACAGAGTCCATCTAACAAAATGCTGTAGGTCATAATATCGGGAGGCACACCAGTAGCAACCATCAGTTTGAAAACTTCCTGGGCATTCTCATAATCTCCTGCTTGAAAAAGCCCTTGGATAAGAGTGGTGTAAGCGACTGTGTCCCCAACCAACCCTCTTTGAGACATCTCGCAAAAGAGTTTCATACCATCATGTACTCTCTTAGACTTGAAAAATCCCTTTATAAGCGTATTATAAGTAACTACATTTGGGAGACAGTCTTTGCTAACCATGAATTCAAACATATGCTTGGCCTCGTCTAGGCGATCATGCATGCAAAACCCATTGATCAATGAATTGTAAGTGACGATATCAGGATCTATAGACCTAGAGATCATCCCCTGGTACAAGTTTTCAGCCTCTAAAAGCTTCCCTTCTTTTACAAACCCATCAATCAAAGCATTGAAAGTTACCACATCGGGGTTGATTTTCCTCTTGTTCATATCAGTTAGTAGTCGAGAGGCATCACTCCATCTTCCATAATTACAAAGGCAACTTATGAGGGAGTTGTAGGTATAAGCATCCGGAGTAATTCCTTTGTTCTCCATTTTGTTGAACAGGTCGAGTGCATCATTTACGTGTTTGTGCTTGCAAAGACCATCAATGATTGTGTTGTAGATTACAAGATTCGCCTCTATTTTCCCTGCTTCCATCTTCTTGAGAAGATTCAAAGCCGAATCAGTATCACCTCTTTTACAAACTCCATTTACTACAGCACCATAAGTAACTAGATCTGGTTGATAACCTTTCACAACCATCCGTTCAACTAGAGCCAATGCTTCTCAAGCTTTGTTGTTGAGAAAAAGTCCATGGATTAGAGTTGTAAATGTAATGGTATCGGGTTGATATCCCATTCCCACCATTTAATCAACCAAAGCTACGGCATCAGAAGACCTATTCCCACGACAGAAACCATTGAGCAACGAGTTAAGCGTCACTATATCTGGTTCATAGCCGAGTTTCATCATCTTGCCAAGAATAGCTAAAGCAAGGGAGAGTTGAGAGCGGCGGCAAAAACAGCTAATCAAAATATTGAATGTATAGAGACTATGTGACATTCCCAACTTTTGCATCTGCTCCCCCAAGGAGATGACAACATCAAACTTCTTCATCTTAGCAATGGCACTCAATAGTTTATTAAACTCAATAATGGAAGGTAAAAGATGAGACTGAACCATTTCACTGAACAGAGCAACAGCTTCATCTAGCTTTATATCACGAAGCCCATTTCTTAAAATCTCTCTGTAATCATTACTGAGACCAGAAAAATCTCGTCTCATGCAAAGAGAAAACGAAGGAGTCACAGTTGCACAAGTACCTCTCTCCAGAAGACTCCGATGAACAAATCTCCTCGCCGTAAACCCAATCGTAAACCATGTCCTCATCTTTCCGATTTGAGATTATTTATCTTCTTAATTTCTCTGATTAATCAATCGCTCTGTAAACTTCAACAAAAACCCTAAATGTACCATTGAAAGTGACAGAGAGAGACTGAGGAGAAGAGGACTGACTGCTGAAACCGGTTTAGTAATTTTGTTATTTGGCGATTACCGGTTTTGTGTTGTCAAAATAAACCAATTCTGTTTGTCATAACTAAACCGGATCAAAAAACTTCAATGCAATTGCAAACGATCTCCTCATCTGTAAGATACTGTTTATGTTGATGATAATGTTTTAACATTTTGATAAGTAGATGTAATATAATTTATCATTTAAATTGAAAGGAGTTTGTAAATAATAATTAGCAACACTCATAACAACATAACATTGATCAATGTCTCATAACAAGGCTCAAAGTGTTTTCCCAGATTCTAAACTTACAATAGAGGAATCTCCTTGCTTCTTCTTCGTCGTTACAACTTCATCAATACCTTCAGATGAATTCACCTCACTGAGATTTCTTTTCTTTGTCTCCTCTGTCTCTTTCTCTATCTCCATTGGGGATTTTTCCATGTTTGATGAAGCATAAAGAGGCACTGGACCTCTGCCCACAAAAAGGCAACAAGAAACATAGTAAATATTACTTTTTCGACAACAAAAAAAAAACAAGAAGATCGGTAGTACATAACGAGAAGACTATATGTGTATGTTAGTATGCATACAGGAAGCTCCAAGGAATTGAGAACATTACCTATCATGAATAGCCTATATGATTCAATTCAGCTCTAAGAATGTAATGTAATGTAGAACTATGGCAAACCGATATCTATATATACTCCAAAAATGTGATGCAAAACAAGAACGATACGGCAACTCCAAGGAATTTAGAACATTACCTATTATGAATGAGCTCTAATATTCGCTGGGGCGTATATATATCTAAGAGTATGAAGCAGAATTATGAACAATTCAATCTCCATATACACTCATATATCCAAATTACCTATCATGAATCAATCAGCTCTAAGAATGTAACATAGAACTATTGAAAACCGATATCCATAAATGCTCTAACAATGTGACACACAACAAGATGACACTGCACCTCCAAGGAATTTAGATCATTACAATGAATGTGTTATCCTATTCAATCAACTCTAAAATCAGCTGGTGGGTTATAGCTAAGAGTATAAAGCAGAATTATGCAAAACCGATATCCGTATATACTCGTTAACTAATATCCATATTACCTATCAAGAATTTCCTATATTGTTCAATCACCTCTAAGAATAAAATGTAGAACTATGGAAAATAGATATCTATAAATACTCTAAGAATGTGATGCAGAAAAAAAATCGATACTGCACCTCCAAGGAGTTTAGATCATTACCTATTATGAATGAGCTCTAGGTGGGTGGCTATAGCTAAGAGTATGAAGCAGAATTATGCAACTTTCCTATCAGCAAACTTACAAGCTAGAGTTCTTGTTTGAGAACTGCGGTAATGAGAATGTGATTATGAGCTTGAACTAAGCCTCAAACCAACTTCAAAGAACTAAAATCAATTTGGCTTCTATGGAACACAATCAGAGTTGAACAACATAGCTTTTCAAAACAATATAGCTGCATATAAGCTATGTTCACAATTAAGTTTAAGAGAATACCTATGAATCAGATCTCCCAAAACTTCACTTCAACTGGGAAAATCGGTGCACATACCATGAAATCATTGGAGAGTCTTAGTCAATTTTCAAAAGAGGAATGTGTTGGACTTTGTAGTAATCTTTTTCTCCTTTGTGCAGTTTCTCTCTAAATTCCCAAGGAGAGGCGTAGATTCTCAGTTCTTTCAAGGAAGTGATAAATCTCAACCCATCATAAAGCTTTTTTAAGTTATTACAATTACTGATACTGAGAATATGAAGATTGGGCATGGAGCCTTCTTCTACTATCCACCCTACCCATTCCTTTAGTCCAGATAGCTGTAGATTTTGTAACCGAGGAAACCCATTGCCCTCATTTAAGTGAAGCAATTTTTCTAGAATTGGCATCGGATCCTCCACCAAACGACACATTTCTAGATATATGGTTGTAAGGTGTGAAGGAGTTGCTCATCAGGTAACCTTGGCATATAGGCTGGCTTCTTGGCATATATGTAACTACTTTTTCTTTAACTCAACCGATCTGCTCTAGTCTTACCCTAAGGCTTGGTCTATCATATGCACCTTCTTTTTGAGACTGTTCTCAATTGGCTCCCCAATGCCACTTCACAAAGGGCCACCTCTATTGCGCTTCTTCAATGTTGGCAAGCTTTTATCTACAAAGTTTGGAAGGAACGAAACTGGTGCTATCACGATGGTGTTTCAGCTCCTCACTCTACTATTCTACGCAAAATCCTCCTCACTCTTCTAAAGAACAAGGTCATTGCCGATTGCTATGAATAACTTGGGATCAAAGCATGGTGAAGCTTTGCTCTTTTGTTGGTCATCTCGATGACTGATCTATCCTCTCTTGTTGCTTTGTGTTGTAATGACTGCTTATTGCATCATTTCCCCCTTTCTCTAACTCTACTTGGTTCTATTTCGATTCTTGTAAACAATTTAAATGAATGAAAACCCTTTAACCAAAAAAAAGTAACTAAATTTTTGAGTAAAAATGTTCTGGAGTTAGAAATCCTTAACGACATAAAATTACTAAAACATTCAAGGACTAAAAAAAAAGTCATTTCGAAATATCCATCTCAAAACAATATTTGTTCATTTGATGTTCTAAAACGCACAAGAGAGACTCCAGTTCTGAGTTTAGTAGATATGATAAACTTCTTCTTTGACTTTGTGTTCTTATTAACATAGTCCATATTATTAAAATTTCATACATGAAAAAAGACTGTTCTCGTCCTGGTCAGAGTTTCGTCTTGTTGTTGCCCACGAAACAAATCCTATTTGTTCTCCAAATTAAATCTATTTACACGCATTTACAGGATCGTGGTTTTAAATTCTCTATAATTAGCCTACATATATATATTTATATATCAGTGAAATATTTTTATCTACGCCTTCCAAACACAAGATCAGGAAATTTACTAAAACAATTTCAAACAAAATTTCTCCTCGTTTTTATATGGTTGGTGGTATAAGAATGTTAAGAACTCCATGTCAACATGAGATCAAAAATTATATATGATATTGAGCAATCTACTTATTCTCAACTAATCTTGAGTTGAAAATCCATAAAATTTAATAGTTTTTAAAAACGAAAATTTGAAAACACGTAGATCCAACTCGAACCAAAATTAATCCAACCCGAAATCAATTTGATCAAAACAACCCTATTTTCATCATATAATAAGACTTTATAATAGATAAACCAATTTATCAAAAAAAAAAAAATTATAATAGATGAGGACTTATACCCTAGTTGTTTGTACCAGATGGAGACTTATACCCACATCCAAAAATTGTATCGTAGATATTCAACTCTACAATGAATTTTAATGTTTGAATATCTATGATACAATTTTTGGATGTGGGTACTTCTTCATGATGAGGGTTTGTGGCGTTTCTCCTCCACGGATTGAAGCTCAGTTAGTCTCCACTGAGCCGGGATCCTTTGGTAAAGGCGGCTTCGTTCTCGATTTCGGAGATCGAGGACTTCTCTCAAGACTTGTTCGAGTCCCTTTGCTTTTAGGTCATCCCGGTTCATCCGGGTTTTTGTAACCACCTCCATTCTTGTAAAGCATGTCACTTTTCGATCTGTCGTGTATTATTTATTATATCTATAAAAGAAAAAGAAAAAAAACGAGACATGAATTTAAAAAAAAAAAATCTTTAGGTATATAAGTTTTGGATTAAACTCTCTTTTAAGTCATTTCAAAAATATTTTAATAACAAATATCCAGATTTTGTAAAAAAAAAAGTCCTGATATCCACATATGTACAAATACTATTTGTATGCGGTAGAATTGAACATGAAAATATAACAAGTTTTTGCTACCTCAGAATTTTTTTTTTGTTTTTTTGTGTTATTTTTGCAAATCTCCGGAAGGGTTTACGTCCATGCAAAGCCTTCCTACAGCTAAGGAGTTTGGTCAACTCTAAAATACATCTTAATCAAACCTATCGCAAACATTCTGAACAAATCTGGATTATTACATTATTCTCTCTTTTTCTCCGACTTTACATTATTCTCTTTTTCTTTTTAAATTAAAATTTTAAAAAGGAAGAAAAAGAAAAATAATATGTCCGACCAAAGAACAACTGAAAATGATTTAAATATCGTCGAAGAATGCTGTCCACTAAAATTTCCGTTTCCAAAATGCATTTCCAAGGGGAAAAAAAAGATACCTGAAACTTATGGCAAAAGAGTTCTTACACTGACAATGAAATTATGGCAGGAAAAAAAATTATATGATGTTGAGATACTTAGGGTTCAGAACTCATAATTTAATATTTAGATATGAAAATTTGATCACTGAAATGAGAAATATGCGGTGTTTATACGTGATAAAACATGTAAAAGTTTCTAAGAACATGTGACAAATATTAGAAAACATATGAAAATTTTATCCAAAAAAAAAGAGGAAGTTTTTATCAATGACGTCCAAAAAAAAATTAATCAAAAGATTTTTTAATCAAAAACGTATATTTTTAATCAAAAATTAATCTCCAAATTTTATTTTATTTTAAAAGTTGTGACAAATTTTAGAAAACCTATGAAAATTTCTGGTATTTTTAAAAGATTTTTTTTTTACAGAAGTGTACACATATTTATATTACCAAAATAATTTTGGTCATAAACATATATATGTTTGGAAATTTCAGAAAACTTATTAAATTTTAAAAAACTGTATAAGTTTTCAAAAAAATCTAGATATTTACAAAACTTCTACATGTTTACCAAATTTATGTTTTGAATCATTATAAAATTGTCAATAGTTTTAAACGATATATTTATCTTTTATAAGCATTATCAGTTCAAAATCAACTATTCCACCATCTTTAACATTATAAACAGTACCCATAAACTATTTTTGATCTATCAATATAGTTCATTTTTATTTGGACAATATAATATCTCAAATATCTATTAAGAGACTATTAATATATTAGTTTTTACGATGATTGATACCACTAATCAATACCTCAAATTGATAAATATTATTTTTAAACGTGAGTTCATCTAAATTCTTTAGCTTATACCACCATAATGTAGTGTCGAATTTAAGTTGCTATTTTTTCTAAATATTATTTGCCAGAAACAAGATTGCAAGATTGATAGCGATACTATTACTATGTAATTTATATTGTCCAAACTAGTGTGCTTTAATTTCATGGTAAAATCTCATATATTTATTTTTAGTTCTCTCATTAAATATGATGGAATCATCATTTTTTAATTCAAATATTATCCAAAATCATTTTCTTTAAAGTGATGTATACAAGCGATTACAAGAATGCTTACGCATCATGGTTTTGAAAACCGGACCGGATCAGTTTAACCAAAAATCAGCTATGCAGCCAGTTGGATTACAATTATATTTCAGGTTTCTTTAAGTTTCATGTTAATATATATATATATATAATTAAAATGTAAATATTCAAAATCCCAATTCAACCGGTTGAACCGATTTGACCAGTCATTTAGTGATGATGGCAAATCGATATCCGATCCAGTTTCCAAAACATTGCTATGCATCCATATGGCGGTGGATGCTAACTAAATCAACGTCAAAAGAGCACAAATACATATTAAACACACCACTGTCCTCCTTAATGAGGGAGATAATGACTTCTTAACCAATCAAATTTAAAATTTATTGGTCTTAGGAATATGCTCAAAAGAACTTGATGAATGGTTTATGTCATGAAACATTATCCATCGGTATCATCTTATATATCATTATTGCGGTCTTTCTAACGAACGAATCTTTCTAGACAAGATTAATTATGATACATACTATTAGAAATCCATCTAAATTTCTTAACAAAAGTTGTACTAAGTAGTAGATCCTGTGTTAAGATTATGCTTTAAGGATATTGATCGAATTCATATCTTACACGGTCGAAAATAAAGAGAGTTCACATATTATACTACTGTAGTATTTTATTTGGAATTTGATGCATGCACTTTATATTTTCCTAATATAGAAAGCGTAGGAGATCAGTGGAAGAATTCCCAATCTACCAACGTCAAACAAAACTGGAGATTTTTTTTTTTGGAAAATATTTTTTTCTGTTTTGTAGATTACTTATTGAAAATTACATCTCATCACTGATTTTGAAATCACCCTAACACATTTCCAGTGACCATCGACCCCAAAGCACTGCAAAGACCCTCCAAGTCAACTTCCTCAATGAGAAAGAAGATTCCAATTACAAAACCTCTCGCTAGCAATCTCCACCACCTTGAAGACACCTCACTTGCTAGATCCTTTGACGGCAACCATTTATTATCAATCACACTTGATGAGCAAAGAAGCTCCACCACCGAAGGGAGGCGGAGAACACCACAAGCAGATTCGCCAAGCCGAAAAAACCTCCCCCACACCCCGTCAAAGGGACCATGCCCACACCGATCAGTGACTACATACCTAAATTTATAAATGCCATGTCTAATGGATACAGACCTCTTCCCAAGGACTGTGTGCACACATTACGGATGTGGAAGATAACCACATCACCAGTTCTGAGCATAGTCAAGTGAAAACATTCGCCTAAGACCCCAAAATTTTTAACACCAAATTTTATATACAAATAGACTCCTAGTTTTATAAAATAAAATTTTAGTATGTAAGAGGGCCTCCAAAATCGATAAAATACCCAAACGGTCTTAAACTCTTGTATTCGAATTCGAACCGAACTGAGAACCGAATGGGTAATTATATATAAAAATATTAATTATATTTAAAATTAATATAACCCAATTATCCAAAAATATAAATATAAATCCAAAATATAAATTATTTTAAGACCAAAATACCCAAAAATAACCGAAATATCCAAAAATATGTAGTTATATTTGTCCAAAACTAAACCAAACATTATTCCAATTTAACCATTTTTTTGTTTTCCCGAATATTTTGGATATCCGAATCTGATCTGAATCCAGATGAAACCGAACCGAACCCGAACTAGAAACTATAAATATCCAAACGGGTCTTAAATCTCTAAATCCAAAACCCAAAAAATCCAAACCGATATCTAAACGTCCAAATCTACAAAGTTATATATATATATATATATATTTATAAAAATATTATATCCATAGCATCTAACGCATTTTAGAACACTAGTTTTGAGACAACACATCTTCGATTTTATTTTCTAATTAACTTAGTGATTCATGACGACACAAATATATATAACTCAGAGTCTCAGACTGTCATTTGCTCGTGACAAACTCAAATGACATATGGCCTCTACATTATTCATTAAAAAAGTTTCCAACCTCGTTAATAATTAATTTAAGGTTCAGAACCTTTTTTTCTTTAAAAACTAATAAATACTGGGTTAAAAAATGTTTTTACTTGGAGACCTATAATTGTCAGTACCGTTCTGTTACCTTCTATTGTAATTTTTATGCACATCAAATAAATTATAAAAATCCATTTTTTACCAAAAAATATTTCTTGAAAAATAAATCGATGGGAGCACGAGCGACCATTAAATTGATTTCATTGGTCTGACCTCTAAAAGACAATAGGCTTATTTGTGAGAGGTCAAAATTCTAAGCAATAAAAATAAACAAGTGAACAAAAAAATAGGAATTCATAAAAACGTGGGACTTAATGACTTATATCATCAATGCAATAAACTATATAGCACAAATTTTTTCACTTCCCATTATTTATTTTATTCCACACGATTGATTCGCCACGCAGAAGTGGCAATAAGCGGCCGAGTTTGCCATCCAAGCAACAAGCAACCTTCATTCTCCTCAACATTGTACCCACCAGCTCCGGCATAAAGTGCCAACAACATACTCGCTTGCTTATACGCATTCGAACCGATATTAACCGGTTCAAATCCTCCTAAACCAAACCGGTTTCTCCATTGGTTTAGCGTCTCATGTCTCTCCACTCGGTCTTCCCCTTCGCAAGCCACTAGGTTTAGTATCTGCCGTCCGAGGAATAGCTCGGACATCACTCGGTCTTGGCTTGGCGGGCCATCGAGCGAGTCGAATAAGCTCGAGTAGTAATGAAGAGATTCGGTGAACCGGTCGAGGAAAACAGAGCCATTGTGGTTCGCTTCTTGCTCAACCACGGTCATGATGTTTGGTCGGATTGATCTAATTGTGGACAGAACGTTATCAATCGAACCGGGATGAGCCAAGAGGCGATGGAGCTCAAAAACTGAATTAACCGCTACTGTTTCTGAACCGGAACCGGACCGGATATCTAGCATTTCCGGTTTAAGATCAGATATATTACTCAAAGCAATGCTTTTGAATTCGAAATTCACACCAATTGTATTCGCAAGCTGACCAAGTTTCCAACCAACTTCTTGAATTTCGGTTAACGAAGAACCAATACCGGTTAACCGAAAATCCGGAGGACCATTAGGACGAAGAGCAAGAGCTTGAATTAAAGCCGGCCATTGTAAACCATGATTGAGCCCTAAATCAATAACATGAACCTTCTCCGCCGTAGCAAAAGCCTCAAGTATCGCTTGATTCGCCGTGAAATGAGCAAATTTGAGATACGGACAAGACTCATAGAAATGAATCTGAAGAGTGTCCGAAAACGCAGTCAAACCGACGTTATCTCGAGGGTAAATTCGGTAAATTCTCCTCGCAAGTCCTTCAGCGAAGTAAGTCGCAACTTTCCTCATAGCTCCAGCTTGAGAAGATGCGAGTAGCCCCACGTGCTTAACAAGCGCGTCAGCTAACTTCAAATTATTCTGTTGAACCGCTTCAGCACACGCAAGAAGCGCGTGGACTAAACGCACTCCAGTTTCTTGAGAATCCAAAACCACCACAGAGCGAGTGGACGACTCCGACTCCATTCTCGTTCTCTTGCTTCGACGAGTCACGTGCTCGTCACGTGGGTACACTGCAGGGCCTGGGATAGCTCTCAGATCGTACTCGGAGTCGGGTTTTTCTTGAATCCGGGTCGGGTCAAGATCCGTAAGCATGCTCTCGACCCATCCAGAGAGATCAGAAGGGTTGTAATGAACAGTGTCATCAGAAAGATTCGAGATTCCATCGCCAAGAACCATCTCTAACTGCTCAAGCTTGTGTGCCACGTCAGCCATGTCGGAAGATCGAACCTTATAACCTAAAACCACCAAAAGCTCGTCAACTCCGGCGGCTTCTTCTTTACTTGAACTTCCAACTTCACCGGTGGAGGATTCACGGTGGTTATGCTCTCTCTTCATCTTCAAAAAAAAAAGAATAATTTCACTTTAAGTTTTGAGTTGTTTTAATAATTTATTGCTTAAAAAGATGAATTTCTTAAGCAGAGAAGAGAGAGAGAAGAAGAAGAAGATGATGATGAGAGGAGATTATGAACACGGGAGTATCATAACAATTGAAGAAGAGAAATATAAAAAAATATTATATGTTTTTAAATAATGATATGATTTTATTATTTTATGAAAAAATAATTAAAAAATTTTGGGGTTTCGGGCCAACTTTTAATTGGAGTATATGAAATTTAGTATCGGCAAGTTCTTAAAAGCAAGAGCAGAGCCGTGGTACAACCGCAATCTAAAGCAATTATAAAAGGAAATTTATTTACCTCTTTTGTTTTCCTATTTATATATAAACTGTAATAATAGATTCCTCTCATCTTTTTCTGCGAATAATTTTTTTAATTTTCGAAATATGCTCCTCGAGAAAATGCAATTTGATTGATGTAAACCTGACATCATTATTTAAACGAGATATTCGAAATATATTGTAGTGTATCACAATTATTTAGGTTAGGAGAATGAAAAACATATTTTTTTTGGTATGAGACTATTTTGTGATGTGTGAGGAGGTTTCTACATCAATATTGAAGACTATATACTATAGAGTGAATTAACAAACTATGATTAGGAAATTGTATAGTAGAGAAATAATTTAGGTTAAAAAGTCTAATTTCTAAAGCCAACTACCACCCTTTTTTCAACTACAATCCATTGTATCTTATTTTGTTGTTGATTACGAAACTTACTTTTTTTTATCTGTTATAGTGTTATGTTGTGATTATCATTTTTAACCTTTTTACATGGTCAGGCGAATTTAATTTTACTACAATTAAATTTATTGGGTTTATTAGCAATTTTCTACTTCGTAAAGAATGTTGTCAAGTTATTTTTAATGCAAAAAAATTCATAATAAATACTAGTAGTTGTTGCACGTTTCACATTTCCGATGTTGAAATTTAAAATCAAATTTCTGACGTACTCTTTATTTGAAACTGGATCGGTCTAGTTTAAAGAGGATTAATCTAAGCTAGCTAACCGATCTGGCTTCTGAATTATTGGATTAAATTTAAAGTATGGCATGGATATCGAATCTTTCGTACTACCTCGACAAAGACTATAGAGTTTCGTAAAGTTTAACAAATTTGTGGTTAGATTTTAGTTTTTTATGATACATTTATATATGCATAATATTCATATATGCAAGTACGTACTTTTTTTTTTTTACTTCTAAATCATTTATTAATAACTATTGTTAGTGTCATACATTACAAAAGATGTAAGAAAATTAGGACAACTGTCATAAATAAACCAATCATACAAAGACGTAACAGTTTTTTTATAAAACTTTTTTTTTATATAAAGCTGGAAGTTTTAGAATTTTATTAATATTTTAATGAGATTGGTTTAAAACGAGTCACAGTTTTTACTTTTTTACCAGCATAAAAAATTCCCTCCCTAAATATAACGGAAGCCAATAATATTCAATGATAAGAATAGTTAATAGTTGATTAACAAAAAAAAAGAAAAAGAAAAAGAAAAGAAAATAACAGTTAATTGTTATCATTCAATGTGATTGATAGTTGTTTGGGTTAAAACTGTCACTCAAACTTAGATGAAACAATTAGACCAATAAGAGAGTGATTTAGGAGTGATTATAATTCAAATGTGAAAACGATGCAGTTTGGAAATTGTGAAGTTTGACAAAGAAAGAGCAAGGATACTCTCTTGTTGAGTGCCACGTGGTTTATCCTATAATTGACATCTGTCATGTTTTCTAATTTTTTAAAAATTTTATTAAAAAATAAAATATTTCCCAAAATCGAATTTAGAAATAATAATACTCTATCTGTTTTGCAAAGAGTGTCATTCTGAATTTGTCACACAAATTAAAAAAAAAACTTTATACATATATATATACCCCTATTAAATAGGTAACTAATGATTTGAATTCAAAGAAAATAGTTTTTGGTTGAGGATAAATTAGAAAACTAGATTAAAAAGTTATATTAGGAACATAAAACGACACTTTTTGTAAAACAAAAACGATATTTTTGTGAAATGGAGGGAATGTACGATTCAAAAGCGGTTAATAATCTTATACTTTAATGAAAAAGTGATTTGTCTTATGTTTGAAACTTAAATTAGTAAAAGAGACATTACCTTAACTGTTTTAGTTTTGATTCTTTAATTTACTTAACTAATGTTGATTGTCCAAGAAATATTTTTCTGCCAAAATAACTTTGTGATTTCAAGGATAACAACATGCTTCTAAAAAATTTCTAAATTTTTTTTGAATAAAACGTAATTCCACTGTTTATAGATAAAAATAAGATTTTTTGTGGCAAATATTAACGAATCGTGTATAGGTGGAAAGATGTGATTATTAATTTACGTAGGAAAATGCAGTTTGGTGATAAATTAAGATAATATGTTTCTGTCAGCAAAAATCGAAAGTGAATTCGCGGGTGATATTGTATAAATAAGAGAGTGTTACTCTCAAAAACATATTTTTGCAGTTTCTAACCAAAACCATTTTCGGTTAGAAACTGCAAAAATATATTTTATTCAATAATTTTTGGTTGGAATTCGCGAGTGTTATTTTATTAGTAGGCTCAATAAGTTGGTGCTTTGTCGCATTTGCTGTTATAGGCGATTCTATTATTGTGAAAACTGCATTAGTTAGTGCTTCATTCATGGACATTCGATCACCAAGTGTGATCTCCGATTCCAAAGGCATGCTCTCACTTCTCAACTTTAAGGATGTCTTCATCACTCGATTATTTGGTGTTATGTATGATTATATCGGTTTCTTGTATGTTTTCTGCTTGACTACTGTAGCAGCGATCGTTTTGGTTATGTTAGCCTCGTTATTTTCTGTGTTATTTCCTTTGTTGAACACTTCCTCCATTTTTGGAATTTGAACTATCTATAAAATAGGTTTGACAAAAAAAAAAAAGGTGTTGCACCAATTATTTATTTTATCTTTATTTTTTACTTTCTAGTGAACCAACTTTAGAGGTGTTTAATTAGACTCAATTGTACTAAGAACTGAATAACTTGATAGATAAAACCACATTTACTTATGCCAATTATACAATTTCATAATGTCTTGGTAAAATCACAGTTCCACAATTTTCTCAAAATTTTGAATAAAACATGATTCTTCTGTTTATTGTGGAAAACATGGTACAGTATTTTTCGACGAAAATGTGAACATATGATTTTTTTTATCTGTCAAAAATGTGGTGTGAGGTTTTATGTTATCCTAGCAAAACATATTTTTGCAGTTTTCAACAAAAAACGAGTTTCTTTTTCTCCTGTAAAAAAAACACATTTTCGTATTTCCAGTTAAAATCACAATTCTACATTTTTTGCTAAAAACATGATTCTATGTTTCATGCGATAAAGTGTTTCCAAGTGGAGTTGCATTTTATTGCTGTATCACATACGATATTTGGTTGGAAAATATGATTTATTTACAAAAAGTTATGACATCTTGGTTTTTTTGCTGAAAAAAATAGTAAAACACAGTTTAGAGAAAAATTTACAAATTTCATTTTAGTGAAAACGTGTTTTGATGATAGTTTCAAAATTGTTGTTTGGGAGGCAATTCTTCAACTTTTGTCATGGGTCTATCTGGTCCAACTTTCCTACCAAAATCTTTACTATTAGAGTATTTTTTTGAGCAGATATAGGAAAAAAAAATTAGTGAAGATCTTTTATAAACCTTTTATTGAAGATCAACATCTTATCTTGATGAAATAGTGAGAGATTTATAATCTCTCTCTCTCTCTCTCTTTTTTTATAAAAATACATTTTTCGCTCTTTCATTATTGGACAGTTGGATTATTGGTTAAGTTAGATTATGATAAATTAGTGGTTGGATGTTGATTGATGTTTAGGGCCAAATCTTGCTAAATCCTTCAATTAGGTTGCTACTATTGCTAGATTAGATTTGATCATTCTGATTTAATCCATTGACTTTTTGTTGCCTCCATCTGTTTGTGGAAATGTCTAAATCAAACTTAAAGAGCATTTATTTACTAACAAAAGAAAATTAAAGTTAAGGTAATTTGCGAGCGTAATAAATTTTTTTTTATATTAAGGTTGTTGATGGTTAGTGCCCTGGAAAAAGAATAGTCATAACCTTTTTTGTTGTACCTAATGGAATAGTCATAACTAAGTGATCAATACTCTGGGATTGTGTCTAATTCAACTGATTTCATCATTATTTGATATTTGATCCATGCTTATCTTAGTTAAACCCTTTATCCAACACTTTCTCTTAGTATTATCGTTTAGAATTTTAATTACAAGTCTAATTGCTCTTTTTGACCTTAATGCTTATCCATGGACCATGGCTCATTTAGTATTATGATTTGTTTTCATCTAGAAAGCTAAAAAGTAAACCAAAAAATTTATGGCTCTATTTTACTTATAATATCGCCTTTTAGTTTTCGATTGTTTGATCGTTGTGCATTGGATCTCGTGTATATTATGGTGCAACTAATACATGTACTTGTAGTTAATTATTTTGGGTTTTAAAGTCGACCTATCAGTAACATGTAATAAATGTTTCCTAAACAAGTGGGCAGAAACCATACCAATATTTCAAGCCATCTTATTCTTAAATATTTTCCGAACGACTTGAAATAAATTAAAAAAAACTATAATATGTACGAAATAATATGGTTTATGGTGGATACATAAGGGGTCATGTGCATTGTCAAGATTTTGACTTAAAATAGAAAAAGGCTAGACAATGTTAAAGTGAAGTAGCCGTTGTTGTACTAAGGAATTAAAGTGGTTGGATTGTTATGGTGGGGCAAAAAAGAGGCCAATAATTCCATAGCCAATTTCGGAAATTTAATTCAATTGGTGCCAAAGAAAATATAAATAGAAAGGAATTGAATTTACGAATTTACCCTTAATCAAGGTCCACAATAACACGATGCTTTCTTTTTGATGATTTTGGCCCTTCACATTCATACGTATGACTCCAATTCATGTTGGTGTGGGGACTTTTGTTTCGCTGTATAATATGATTGGTCGTTCCATGTGACTCACGTTCCTTGTCGCTCTCACATTTTGCCCCATCTCCGATCGATTATCATCACTCACAAGCTTTTCAATATTTTTTCTTCTTCTCCAAAAGTGATCTTAAAAGCGTGTGGTCCCTATATATGATAATTATTTATACACCTGAAGTGAATTAAAAGTTGTAATTTTTAGGAATGGAATGAAATAACTAAGTTTTTTTTTTTCTTGATTAAGATTGTGTGTTTCTTGTGACAAATAAGTAGTAATTACGCGAGCAATCTTATGAGATGTAGATGGGTTTACATGGTACAAATGATCATAGAGTGTGAGCTTTTTTTTTTCGTCTATTGATTAGCATTTTAATATAGTTATTGTGAGATTGGGGCTATAGATATTTTCATATCTAATTAAGTATATTCATCAATATTAAAGGAGAAGGCAATCATGAACTATGTTGCATAGAATCGGAAGAGGATACACGGAAGCGGTGAAGCGAGTTTTTAAAAAAAATTAGAAAGCGGGTACTTGTTGGAAGCGTATATATACATAAATATATTATATATATAATAAAACATAAAATTATATTAAAATAAAATGTTTTAACAACAAATATTTTAAAATCATATCATATTAAAATGTTTTAAAATTATATTAAAATAAAATAATATATAAAATATTTTCTTTTCAGATTTCGCGCTTCAGATCAACCCTTGCACGCTTCCAATTCGGAGTCGTTTGCTTCCCTGCCACTTCCAAACACCGCTTTTTTGGAATTGCGCTTCCGAGACAATTCCAGGCGCTTCCAAGGCGATTCCGCTTCGCTTCCGCTTCTGAATCGCGAATCGTAGCTTCCAAAAAGATTCCGTGCAACCTAGATCATGAATAGACAATTATTCTACTGACACTAATAAAGTTTCTGTGCATCCATGAGCACTGAATAAAAATTTAATAAGTTTCATTAAACGATACAGCCATACAGGATCAGGTTAGTAATCAAAGGAGTCACATTACATAACATACATAAACTTATTTTTAAAAACTTGATAAAAAAAACATGTGTCATTTTGTGCTTAAGAAAAAATTGGACCTGTCCAACACTGCTAACGCCGATAATTTTCGCAAATACATGTCACTATGTGTTGCTGTAAATTATTGGAAGAAGTTGAAAATAAATAATCTTGGCAGAAGAAAAATAAGACAAGTGTGTCACCAAGAAATCATAATTTGAGGTAATATTAGTCTATTATGGTTTGTTATAGTGTGTGTGGTAAATCGCTTTTCAGCAATAAAATTGAATGTTCAACCAATCATGATACATAAGATTTATTAGAAGACCCTACACTTTTCAGAAAGCTCATCACAAATTTGTATAACTTACAATCACAAGACCAAAAATATATTTTGCAGTAAACAAGTTGAGTCACTATAGGTGAAATTTCTAGGAGACTAGATATTGTAAATTAAAGTACGGAAGTGATTTAAACAATAAAGCAATAAGGAGATGATACGAGATTTGACGAGATATCGATCGGTTCTTTCAAACCCGACCACTAATCTTCGGCTGCAAAAATAGTTTATTAGATAGTATTAAAAAACAAGAAGATAGAAGTCACATCTATCTTATACATGAACTAAGATATCACGAGTAAAACAATTAGTCCCTCTTAATCATGAATGTCTTTTTCTTGCAGAAGTCCTTGCTTCGTGCTCCTCATAGCGATAACAACCTCTTCCCAAAGATATCTACACAAACTCTTCTTATGCCAGCAACTTCACTATTACCAGTTTTCTATTTAAACAGAGTAATTGGGAGACCTTTTCAAGTAATGCAATTAATACTCATGATTTCTCCATCGATTCTTTCCTTACACTATAGAAAGAAACAAATAAATCATCAAATATGTGAGATTAAATAATTTGTCAAATATAGAAACATAATTATAAACTTTTCTTATTCTCAATAATTTAACAAATCATATTTAAAACAATAATATAGAAATATCATTTTCTTAAAACTAAACAAAATTCCCCTTTTGACAATAAAAAATCAAATACGTGATTATTCAAATATGGTTATTTTTTCTTTTAAAAGAACATGATAAATCATTGTAAACTTCGTTATACACTTCAAATAAAATAATAAAGGACTTTCATAAAAAGTTATCATGAAAAACGAGAGAACATGCAAAAATAACCAATCATCAAATCAAGCACTATTACCATGTGAAAGAATTTTAAATTGACAGAAATATTAAAGAAAATGATAAAACTCTCCCTGATCAGTTTAATTTATTCTCCATTATCGTGTCATTCTTGAGCTTGTAACTCTGGTATGAACAATAACAAACGTTAAAGATCTTTATAATGCATATTGCTTCATTCTTATATAAAAACTTCAACTAGCCTTCTTTCATCTTTTTCCCTTGCAAAATATATATAAAATATTAATTAAAGGGATCTACTCTCTGATACCAATTGAAATTTCTAGGAGATTAGATATTGTAAATTAAAGTACGGAAGCGATTTAAACAATAAACCAATAAAGAGATGACACCAGATTTAACGAGGTATCAGTCGGTTTTTTCAAACCCGACCACTAATCCTCAGCTACAAAAATAATTTATTAGATAGCATAAAAAAACAAAAAGATAGAAGTCACATCTATCTTATACATGAACTAAGATATCACGAGTAAAACAATTACTCCCTCTTAATCATGAATGTCTTCTTTTTGCAGAAGTCCTTGCTTCGTGCTCCTCATAGTGACAACAACCTTTTTCTAAGGATATCTACACAAACTCTTCTTCTGCCAATAACTTTACTGTTACCAGTTTTTTATTTAAACAGAGCAACTGGGAGACTTTTGTTTTAGTAACACATCTTTTATGGTTCATCTCATGGATCTGCCTGGACCACAAAATTCTTCTTCTATTTATTATAAACCCATCATCTTGCTCTTCATGTAATGCAATTAATACTCATGATTTCTCCATGGATTCTTTCCTTACACCATAGAAGGGAACAAATAAATCATCAAATATGTGAGATTAAATAATTTGTTAAATATAGAAACAGAATTATAAATTTTTCTTATTCTCAATAATTTAACAAATCATATTTAAAACAATAATATAAAATTATATATCATTTTCTTAAAACTCTACAATAGGTCCTCCACCAATGACAGGACAATTGCTAGCGATGAATATGTGTGTATATATATCTATATATCGAGCTGGTAATTAAAAAGGGATCCAATCACATTCATTTCATTTTAGATATGTTTCATTCGATAATGTTTTTTTTTGGAAATTACAAAGGGAATCCATCACATTTACCTCATTTTATTTAAGTTTCATTTGAAACTTGACAGTAATTAGTTATATTTTTTGAAGAATGTTATCTATAATAGACTGGTACTTGGTGGACTCCATAAAATTTCAACACGATCGTTTTCTCTGCATCGACGGTACAATAATAGTTACATGTCGCATTCTTTTTTTAACGTCTAATTAGATCTTACATACTTACATTCTTTTAAGGAAATAGTAAATGATAAATTGATAACATTTAATTTTAATTACCACTGGGTTTCAATCATCCTCAAGCTATCGTTTAATTAGACTTTTTAGTATCCTTTTTGTATCTTCTTTTGGTTAAGTTTGTTTCAATCACTTCTTTTGCTAGCTATAGTTGTTTTTATGTTGTATTTTTTTTTCCCCATGTAACACTTCCGCATCATTTTTCAATAGTGTGCTAGGGATAGTTTATTTGTGTTTCAGGTTCAATTTTAATTTCATACATATAATTATTTTGAAATTGGAAATATAAAATCGGATTCCAAAGTTTAGGGGAGACTAAGGGGCGAATGCGTAGAACTCCCACGGTTTATAAAACAAAAACATTTAATCCTAGTTATCTTTCTAAAGCTACATAAGACGGATATGCTATGTTATTTTTCAAATGAAAGATTTTGTATGACAATACTAAATTATTTTGTTTATTTCAAGTACTTCATTTTTCTTCAGCATCAAATTTTAAAATGAAATAATATATATATACAGACAGACATATATATCCGACTAATATATTTATATTCGAATAGGCAACTACTCATATAATATGTAGAAATATTATTTATTTATTTAGTGTCCTTGTAATTCATAAGAACCATATTAATTATATCATATACAATTTTTTTTAATCTTATAATCCAAATTTTAAAAGGCGAATTAGCATGGTAAATTTACACTGGAAAGGTTCTCTCATCCATTTTATTCCGCTTATCCATCATCGTTACAAAAACATGAGAAGCTTCGGAATTAGAGAAACATCAATAGTTTAGGGCTTAAAACTGAAGGTAGGCTATAAAACGTTAAGATTAAAGGTATTTTAATATTTAATGAGTTTAGATATTTGTTTAGAATAGTAAGAATGTACATGTGACAACTTTTGAGATGTTGATGGAGTGATGTATCATCCTAGAGAAACCACTTGTGTCATAGATTCATATTAATTATTTCAGTGGGAATTCGGTTTTTCTCGTTAAGAAATTGTAAATAAGCGAAAACAATAATTTCCCAAACTACTAATATTTTTTTATTCATAAAAAAGGAAACAACTACTAACTTTTCTGATTAAAAACTACATTTTTCTGGTTTTTTTAAAATATAAATTAATCTATCAATATATATTAATCCGTTAAGACTATTTAGAAATCATGTAAACACCATATCTCTCTACTCTAAATTAATTATTGCTTTCTTGGACTCACTCCAAAAATGTAATAATGGATCTTGCAAGGTCTCTCTTTTTTCTTGTAAAAACAAAGAGGAGATAAAAGGCTTAGAAGTTAGAACAATAAGAGAATAAAGAAAAAGAAACTTTAAGGACCATTAAAATTGTTGTCTAACCAAAACAAATATAACATGCCTTTCCATGTGACATATATGGTGGTGGGGATGCAATTTTTGTTCTCTAAGAATAAAGAATCCTATATAACTTTTACATATACATGTGATATCTATCATCCATAATATTTACCCATACAATTTCTTTTTCGAACTCATTTTTTCTTAATATATCATCATAATATCTAATTTTTTTGTATTTCAACTTTCTCAAAAGTCAGAATTTTTTTTTAACGTCTATGGAAGATGATAAATAAAAAGTTTCTAGGGTAAGACTGTTTTATGGTTGTAGCGAAAGATAAGTTTATTAGTTCTCTCACATGAGTACTATTGAGCCAATATGTTATATCTATACCATATAAGAATTATTATATCCATATATCAAGAAATTTTGATATTAACTGCGTATACAACTAACATATTATTTACATGAAAAATATATTTTGTACCTTGAAAACACAATTATTATCAAAATAATAACAAAATAATACTATTTAGTATTCTTATATTTCAATAAAAATAAACGATATAACCAAAAAACAAAATATGTGTATCAAACATTCTATCATGCTAAATAAAAATTTAACTGTGTATCTACATACTTAAATTATTTATTAATATATTAACTTTTTCTAAAATATATAACTTGTTACAAGAAACTTTAACTTGTTATATTAAATTTTGTTTCTCGCTAATGTTTTATATAAAATGTTATCAAAAGTTTGTGTTAAACATATAAACAGTATATTGATCACTTTTATTATGATAATGTACTAAAAAAAATTTATATTTTATATAGTGTTAGAATTTATTTAAAATGATACAAAGCAACTTACCGTATTTTGATGATATTATCGATATGCAATAATATCTATCATGGTAAGAAAATAAATAAGCATATAAAACTATAACTGATTCTCATCGGATATCTCACTAGAGTTATCGCCGTAATCTATCTCTTATTTTTTGACGTCACAATTATGATATATAAAATGTTAATAAAATAATTTAAAGTTTAAATGATTTTCCCAAAATTTTAGTCGTAAAAAAATCAATTAACTAATGCATTTGTGATAAGGGTATATTAGTCAGAAAAATATATTAGAGAAAGAACTAATTAATGGAAAACCATTGCCTTTTAATTTTTTCATTATCTATTACCATAAACATCATTGACCAAGTTTTTATATACAAACAAAATTTTCCATTAATTTGTTTTTATTTATATAAAGAAATAGTGATCTCAGAAAATTAACATAATATTTTTTTTGGAACCTTTGCTCATATATAAGTTTAACGTTGTAAGTTGTAGGGGTGGACAAAATACCCGCACCCAAAACCCGAACCCAAATCTGCATCTAAGTAACCCGAACCGAACTCGATTCAAATTTTTAAAATATCTGAACAGGTCCTAGACTTTAAAACCTGAACACCCAAATCCGAACCCGATCCAAACCGATAATCGAATGGATACCCGAAATACCCAAAATATAATTATATATATATAATTATTAATTATATTTAGACTTGATATAACATAATTATCTAAAATTACAATTATAAATCCAAAAATATCAATTATTTTAAGACCAAAATAATCAAAATATATAAAATAACTAAAATATCCAAAATTTTATAGTTATATTTGTGAAAATTTAACCAAATTTTATTGAAATTTAACATTTTTTTTATTTTCCTAAATATTTCAGATACCCGAAACTATGAAATACCCGAACGGGTCCTATACCCCTAAATCTGAACATCCGAAAACCTTAAATACCCGATCCGAACCCGAATGCCCACCCCTAGTAAGTTGAATAACATAATACTTCATATGTTTTAAAATAAGTATCGTTTTAGATAATTTCACATATTATGAAAATTATTAAATTTTATCTTTGACCCTTTATTAATATAATCTATCAATTTTTTCATTGGTCAATACATTAATACATGAGGGATAAAACTGTAACTATTATCAAACATGTACCTTGAAAATCTAAAAAAATACTTAATCTAGAACAAAAAAAAAATCCTAAAATGAAACTTATTTTAAAAAGGAGGGAGTATATAATAGCATAGATTTTGCTCACACCAGACTGGTTAAACATTTTCCACTTGGTATTTTTTTAATTTATAGATTCTTTTAATGTGAGCTCGTTTTAGAATAACTGAATAAGCTAAGATCTTTTACTTTTAGTAAGTAGATTTGGTTTTGTTTGTATATTTCATTTAGGTAAGGCATCAAACAACCCGAAATAAAGATTCGAAATTGATCATAACTATATATATATATATATATTCAATTCAAGTTTAAGCACTTTAAATTGGAAGAACTACATGCAGCATAAGCACTCGTGGTAGCGAGATTGATGCTTGAAAATATCTTCGATTTAAAACATACGTACCCTACAAGACCTCATTATTTTCAAACAGTGTTGTCTTGTTGAGAGAGGGTTAGAGCTACGATAATTTTGATAGTGTTTTGCATTATCCCAAAACTAATAATATATATAAAAAAATCGATAGAATTTGAAGATAAGCACTAAATTTTAAAAATTATGGAAGATCACTTGAAAATTTTTCATGGAAAATTGAGAGAATTTATAATTATAGTAAACTCTTTCTTATTTATTTTCTTGTTCTTTGAATTTTTAAAAATTCCTATTGAAGACAAGAGAGAAATGTTTCAAGTCTAATGGTATGGAAATTGCATATTCTAATTGCAACCATGTTATTACATTTTACCAGAATGTAAAGTTAATTTCTAGTCTTCCACATCATATAGAGAAAGAAGCTATTACTATCACAGATAATTCAATACATTAAGCCTCTTATATAAAAATAATAATAATTCAATCCATCATATTAAAAAGGAAAAAAAGTTGTCTATATGATGACATTCTGTGACCATTCTATGAGTGATGAATGTGGTAGACTCAGAGGACTGTGCTATATTTGGCCCAAGAGACATTAAACTCTTAAGTCTTAACAATACTAACTAGTTAATTAGAAGTGGTGGTTCATAGCATGGATTAATTATCTAAATATTTTATCAACCTCAGTATTGTAATGACCATGCTTTTGTATTGCATGCTAGCTTATACTCATTTTCATATAAATATGACTAAGCTCAAAGTTATATTATATAATAATTTTCATAGTGGGATTCTAAATATGACTAAACTCTATACAATTTATCAATATGGAAAATCTTATAGGCTTCTATTTTTCATACGACATTATGATGTAGTGCTCCAATAGATATCGTATCCATATTTTAATGAGTTCTTAATGTTCCATATGAAAGTTTCATCTCATCATATAAACCCTAGCTATCAGCATATATATATTAGGCTCTATGATCAAGTATCAATTTCTTCTTCCTAATTCTCTAGTACTACTATAGGAATACAATCTTTCTAACCCTAGTTTCTGTGGGATTAGGAGTCAAACCACCATATTCCTCATGTGATAATGTCGGTCACAACATCTGGGGACACCAAGTCAATACCAAAAATTTGCGTTGATCTTATGATCTTATCTATTATTTTGTCGAATATTATTTTCTTTTCCTAAAAAATATTTTGGATTTATTGATTTGTGTTAGACTCGGTTCAATCAAGCCAACTGGTAAAAATAATATCTAGTAGCGCGTCTCCAATATATCATAAAGTTGCTTAGCATCTACGTTCTATTTTTACTTAAAGTTATGACGTTTTTGTTTCATGAATTGAAATGCTTATATATGTGAACATTTCGATATATATTTTCTTATAACCATGGTAATCACCAAATTGATTAGAAGTATTAGATGGTTGATCCATACATTAATTAATAAAAAAAAATTTCATGCAAAACCAAACATAATAATTGAATGTAAATCCTTTTTTATGTTATAGATGCTTCCACATTGTTTCGATGTTCAAAATTTTCTTATTCATGTGATTTTCACATGGATATAATAATTGCAATACATATCTGTTATTTTGTGGCACAATGCATGTAATTTTTTATTTTATCTTAGTGACTCAGAAATTATGGGCCTAGACCCTTATATCCTCTGATGTCAGAAAATGTAATATGATTTTTTCACAAATGTCATTCGAACATGTGACTTCTAGATTTGATCCTTGATACATTCCTAGTAGAGTTAACGATACATGATTATAAGTTTAGAATGCATAATGCATGAATTGCTCAAATCTAGCCATAAACTCTCTGGTAATCGCCAGTTTTTGCCACACTCTCTGAAATTTTGTACCTATTCGCTATTCAAAAACATTTGGATCGGAAGACATGGATATTTTCATATGTGAATTTTGCTTTAAACTATCTCAAAATTTCGTCCAATATATATATCACAATTAGCTCTCAATTGGATTTTATCGACATAACATAACAAGTATTTAGTGACGACTTTAGCGATTAACATGTGTTCACTGATATTAACGAATAATTTTTACATCATCACCTCTAAAATGGAGATCTCCATTTTTAACTTCATATTTGGAGATCTCTATTTCTTGATTCCATTTTGAAGGTGAACTTTTTCATTTGCAAATCAATCCTTTAAATTTAATTTATTTAAATTTTATACTCAAATAAAATTATTATTTTTATTTTATACTTAAACAAAATTATAAATATTTAGATAATTTATAAATTATAAATGCATGTATATGATATACTTGTACATGTATAATGGTATATAACTATGAATATTTAGATTATTTATAAATTATAAATACATGTAATGGTATAAATTATAAATACATGTATCTTGTATTTTCTATGTTTATTATTTATTTATTTATTTATGTAATATAATTTTATTTAATAATAAATTTTAAATTTAAATAGTATTGCAATTTGTTACTTGTAATAAAAATTAGTAATTAAGAAAAAAATTACACTTATAATATTCTTTTTTTGGAGTAACAAATAAAATAATTAGTTCGAAATAAACTTAATTTCAAAATGGAGTTATTCCATTTTAAAATAAAAAAATAGTGTTCTATTTTCTAAAGTTACAAATTTTAAATAAGTATGTAGAATTTGTAACTTTAGAAAATAGAACACTCTATTTTTTATTTTAAAATAGAGTAACTCCATTTTGAAATTGGGTTTATTTCGAACTAATTATTTTATTTGTTACTCCAAAAAAAGAATATTTGTTATATGTATATTCATTGCTATTTAAAAAATGGTATATATTCGTCGAAAACATAATGGTGGACTTGGCTACTTTATGATCCATCATTCAGATGACAACATTTCTAATTGATTTTGTTGATAGATAATTAATGACTTGTTTAGCAAGAACGTCATTAAGTCATCGATATAGATTGATGACGAATTAGCGGCTACAAATTTCGTTCATATGATCAGACCTAGGATTTTGTAAGAACATTAGAGTACACTTATGATTAGTTGATTTTTAGTAATAACACTGGACATATATCTCTTGTTTCTCTTAATTTGTTTTGAATAAACTTGATTACAAACGAAACTATGAAAATAGATGCTTAACCACCCGGTTTAAATAATCTAATTAACATCATCTCATCATAAACTCTATCAGCATTCGTTTTATCACCAGCTTTTTGAAATGCCTTAACCAATGCTTCATATATATCTGCATTAGGCTCTATCAACCTCTTCTTCATAATTCTCAAGTACTTTTCTCCGGCTTCAGCTTTACCGCTAGCACAAAGTCCCACTATTAATGACCTGAACACCGTAAAACCGGGAGAGATCTTTCGGTATTCCATCTCATAGAACAGCTTAAGCGCTTGTTCGATATCATTCCCTTCTACAAACCCTCGAATCAGATAAGAATACGTATGTTCATCAGGTACAAACCTTTTATCTATCGACTTGGTTAGGATCTCATTTGCCCGTTTCACGTCCTGAATCTCGCTTAGTCTCTCAACCATCTCATTAAAAGCCGAACAACTAGGTATTAGCCCTCTCGCTACCATTATCTCGCAATACTTCAAACTTTCTTCTTCTCTTCCAAACCTCGCGCAACCTTCAATAAGAACATTAAACGTTTCATCATACGGATTCAATCCAGAACTCTCCATCTCATTTATCAACCTCTCCGCTTCTTCAATCTCACCTTTTTCGCAACACGCTTTAACAAAACCCGTATAAACAAAAACATTTGCATCAAAACCTCTTTGAAGCATTTCATCGAACACCTTCTGTGCATATTCCAAATCACCTTGCTTTATCTTTGCGTACACAACAATCGAATAACCAATCGTATCTAAAACCATATTCTTCTGCAACAATCTTTTCAACAAACTCATCCCATCTTCAACACGATTCGATTCCAAAACCCTAAAAACCAAACTCGTATTAACAATCAACGGAGCTGAAGAAGAAGAAGAAGTAGAACATCTCTTACCATGAATCTTACCTAACAAATCAACAACTTCTTTCAATTTCCCTTCTTTACACAAGGCACTGATCATAATCTGAATCGTAGTCTCATTCGGATACGTTCTCTTCTCAATCGCAACCTCATAAATCCTCCAAACGAGATCAATCCGATTCGATTTCACACCGTAATGAAGCAGAGTATTCAAAGTAATCACACTAAGAACAAATCCACGATTGCTCAATTTCTGGAAAATCTCGAATCCGATTTCGAAATTCCGAAGTTTAGCGTAACATTGAACTAATAAATCAAACACTAGAGGTGTAGAAGAAGAGATCTCGTAAGTATCCAACAACGAATTTAGTAAATCGGAATCGGAATTTGAGATTGAAGATTCGATTAAAGCTCGAGCGTCGATGAGTAATCGAGATTTAACGAGGATGTGAATCGTGACGGCGTAAGTTGAGATTCCGTGACGGAGGTTTCGGTTGTGAGCTGACCAGTGGAAGAAGTTTAAAGCAGTTTTGGCGGTTTCAGGTTGTTTGAAACGGAGGACGAT
The DNA here is from genome assembly GCA_028015245.1 of Cardamine occulta. NCBI lineage: Eukaryota > Viridiplantae > Streptophyta > Magnoliopsida > Brassicales > Brassicaceae > Cardamine > Cardamine occulta. Next base: position 14,677,079 of record CM051368.1, on the reverse strand, counting down.
TTGTTCGACGACGGAGTTTGATAAATTGACGGTGGAGTATTTGGTGGTGAGAGTTTCCCAGGTTTCGTTGTGGAGTAAGGATTTGGAGATGGCGTTGATGAGAGGTTCGTTTGGATTTGGATTGGAGGAGAAGGAGAAGCTATGAGTGAGCTTTGGAGATTGTTTTGATGGGAAAATGAAGTAACGCCATTGTTGTTTTTCTAAGCGGCGCATGATCTTAATCGGAAATTGGACCAAAACGAGTCAAGTATATTGATAATTTTTTTATATGTCAAAAACAAAATGGGCCATGTAAGGCCGAACAAAAGCCTAAGTAATAGATCCAATATACCATAAATTCCAAGGTACATGCATGATAAACGCAATATGCATAGACAAAGAAGAGTAAAGTCGGTTTCCTATCTTCATCCTTATCTCAAAAGAGAAAATTAGGGATGGGCAAATTTATAAAGGAGGTATCGAATTCCAATCCGAACACAAACTTACAAAATATTCGAATGAATTTTAAACTTGTATATCAAAAAAAGAATCAAACCAAAAACTAAGTGAGTATCCGAAATACTCAAAATATAATTATATACCTAAAAGTATTAATTATATTTAAATTTTATGTAACCTAATTACGCATAATTACAATTAAAAAACCCAAATATATCAATTATTTTTATACTAACATACCCAAAATAACCAAAATATTCAAAATATTTTAGTTATATTTGTAAAAATTTAACATCGGTTACCGCTCCAACTAAACTTATTTCCGGTAAATTTGAGGCATCGTTGTGAAATCCTTGAATGTAGATTCATCTCCCCAATGCCCACCAATCTTTTCACTATTGTTCATTATTTGGTTAAAATCTCCCATCATCATCCACAGCTCAGTTCTAGTTACTACATATCGCTGTAAAAGTTCCCATATTTCTGATCGATAATGAGAACCATGGTGATCATATATGCAAGATAAGTAGAAAGTAGATATTTTATCATTAATAATGCAATCTACAAGCCTTGCATCTTGGTACAAAATAGAGATATCGATAGAATCTTTCCACTTAATTTATTCTATATTTATTTTTAATGAGTTTTATTATGGTAACAATTTTTAAGATATAAATATTTAGTGGGTTTCACTTAAATTAAAATTTGATAGGGGTCAATTTAAAATTTAAATCAAAATTAAACTATGTGCACAAAATTTATGGGTGTCAATTGACCTCTATGGTAAAATACTACCTCCGCCTCTGTGTAAATGTTAATAAGATTTGAGAGAACACATGTATAATCTCAATTAGAGTACTTGCATTCCAGAGGAAACCTTGACGACCCATAAGATACATATCCTCATAAATCACCAACTAATATCCAAGTAAAATGACAAATCATGAAAATGTTGTATATGGTAGACAATAAGGTCAAAATTTTTATAATAACATTGAGACAAAATGAATATGTGGTTGTTCAAAGATCCAAAAATAAAAAGAAAAATACCATAAAAAACCTCTAACTTAGTATATTTTTTCAACAAAAACCTTTAACTTTTTGTGTTTCCAGTTCAAACCTCTAATTAAATTATTTTTCTGAAACAAACCTTCAAGTGATATTAAAGTGGGTGCGACATTAGGTTGACTAATGGTCAACACTACTTTTATCTAATACCGTTAAAAAATAATTTTTTTTCCAAAAAATTATTGTTTTTTCTATTTAACTAAAATCAAGGTTTTTAAAACCGGACCGGTCCGACCCGGAATCGGTGCCTAAACCGAGTCCGAGTAAGGTTAAAAACTGGATGTGGGCAAAACCAAAAAAACCATCAAAACCCGACAAAACTGGTGACCCGGGTTAACATTAAAACCCGGTTTACCCAATCTTAAACAAAATTTTGATTTTTTAAGGTTTTATTTAAATGACAAGTTATTCAATTTAATTAAACCTAGCCATCTACTTCTTTACTGCTATATTTCTTTTTTTATTTTCCAATTAAAAAACACCAAAGGTCCTAAACTATCAATCGTCACTTTTCTGAGAAAAATTGTCTTCTATTTACTTGAAGAAAACAAGTAAAAACACTCAACTATTCTTCTATAAATAGAAGAGAAGGTGTGTGTCACTTGAATGCTTCATCAGTTATTTTCTTATATGTTTTTGATTTTTCCTTTGTTTTCTAATTTGTGTTAGTGATTATATATATAATTGTATTCATATATAATTAGTTTATTTTTTCTAGTTTAATGGAGACAAACGATTCAAGGAACGAACAAAATACAGTGAGCGATATTGAAGATTTTAAAAGTGTCTTTTGTTAATTTTATATTTTAATTATGTTGTCCATTATATTTATATAATAATAATAAATAAAATATTAAAAATCTAATCCAACCGGTCCGACCAGCCAGTAGCAATGTCTAGTCCAATTTTAAAAACCTTGACTAAAACCTATAAGCATAATTAGAAAAAAAAAAAATACAACAGTAAACATTTTATATTTTCAAAATAAAAATTCTTTTATTTAATTAACTAAATATATATATATATATATATATATATAATCATCTTCAATAAATTAGCTAAATTTATATATAGTTAATTATTTTATTAATAATGTTAACGACTAAGAAAGAAAATAAATTAATTAATTGATTATAAAATAAGATTGTTGATTTATATCCTTTACTTTCCAAATCTTTACTTAAATAAATTATTGTTCTCCAATAATCTGAAATATACATAACGAAATCAATTAATAACAACTATTTGATACCATCGTCAATAAAACCAAATTGACATATCCAAATCAGTAAACTAGTGAAACTGTATCGAAATTATGATATTATAAGATACTCGACTGATCTGGAAAAACTAAAGATAAGAGCATATTAGAGTTTTATTACTCCTAACAAAAATACAATATGTTATAATTTTTTTAATTAATGTTTAATAGATAAAATTGATGTAGTATAAATGTTCTTCACACACTAAAACATCGTAGATTGACAATCTTTAATTATATAAATAAACTTTTTCGATTTTTTTAAATTCATCTTCAAATTTTTTGTTATTTGCCTATTTGGAAGATATTTTGCATTTTTCCCTTCTTTTTTTTATTTTGTCGGCTTGCATTTTTCCCTTTAAAATATGCAAAACTGATGTTACATACCACATCAAACTTTAAATTAAAACCAAGCAAAGCTGACGTCATAATACCACAACAATATCATATATGTACGCAACAAATGTCCATAACTCAAATCCCAATTCTTATAAGAATGTAACTACATATATAAGCATACAACATCAGTCAGACATGTGGTATGAAAATGGTATAATGTTACCACCAACATCTTTGTTACTCTCTAACCGGAATCGCCCAGACACAAACCGACCGGTTTAGAGTTTCTGTTTTGTTATTCCCTTTCTGTTTTAAGATATCATCCAAAACGCTCCCAAAATCTCTGATATGTACACATTAACCAGAGAACATCAGTTTCCGATGTTTTACGGGAGAACAAGCCTGGACCGAAATTTACTCCTCCGAGGCAATGCCTTTACATGGCCTCGTATAGAACACGGTGTTCTAGAAGATCAGATAGAACGTCTCTCATGTTTTCTAGTGATACAGGTTTGAGCAACACGCCGTCTAGACCAAAGCTCATGCACTTGTCCTTTGTGGATTTGTCGGTGTTTCCAGTGAGTGCCACGAGTAGTGGCCGTTGGTGGCGTTGTTTTGTGAATTTCTCGTGTATATGGAGAGAGATTTGGTAGTTTTCAACCCCTGGCAAGCATATGTCCATGAAGACCACTTTGTGCTCATGGGACACAACTCGGAGACACTCCTCGCTTGAACTCACCGTTGTCACTTCGCATCCAAGATGTACAAGAAGTCCCTTCGTCACCATTCTACTTACCCTACAACCAAAATAATCAGCGGTTTCCCATAAGATTAGGTCTCAAATTACTCTAAACGCCAACATTTGCGTTTGTATTTACGGATATGCAAGGAGAAAGGTGAGAGGCTGATACTAACCCGTTCTCATCCATGACAAGAACCCTAAGTCCAGTGAAATTAGCATGCCGAGGATTGGCTGGAACTTTTGGTATGCCCGATTGTTTAGATTCGTTTGATTGCTCTGAGATCCCAAGTTTAACATCAAAGATAGCCGTGCATCCTTTTCCAAGACCGTCGCTCTCAATCCAAATGTTACCCTCCATCAGATTCACAAACCTTGTCATGTAAAACGCATATATACAAACTTTTATCAATACCAGAAGAGAAGAAAACCAGAAAGAAAAGAAACATTTCTTAACGAGGCTCAACCTCTTGGAGATGGCGAGGCCAAGCCCACTACCTCCCGAGCTTCTCGTTGCTAAAGATTGTGTTTGTGCAAATTTAGTAAAAAGCTTGGGAATGTCTTGAGGATTTATTCCTGCTCCCGAGTCTTTTACCTATATTCGATTAATCCTCAAAATTAAGACCTAAGAAATACGCTCAGCTATGGTTTAAGGGCCAGAGATACTAACCTTCACTCTCAAGTAGAAATGACTCCCAGTTGGCACCACAAAAAAGTCAGGAGCTCGAGTGCCTGACTTGGTGACAAGAGCTGTTACAGAGATACTACCCTGTTTGGAGAACTTCACAGCATTACCAACTATATTTAATATTATCTGTGTTAGCCGTTTCTCATCCCCAACGACAAATTCTGGCAAATCTGGTGCAAGATTTAGTGTGATGGGTAATTTCTTAACAACTGCGATAGGCTTTATTAGATTGAGGACCTGCAACAAGATTCAGATATACTAATCAAGTACACAAAAACATGAAGCTGTTCAAAGTTGACATATTAGTATACATACAATGACATAGCAAGAGGAAGAAAATGTTGTTACCTCTCTAAATAAAGTATGAAGATTGAATGTCCCGAGTTCAAGTTGAAGACTTCCATCTTCTAACCTTGAAAGATCTAAGACATCATTCATCAAAGTTGCTAAAAGGTTACTACTCTTAAGAATTGTTTCCACCATCAGCCTTTGTTCAGGGGTTAATTCCGTTTCTTGGAGTAAGGAAGAGAGTGCAATGATCGCATGCATTGGAGTTTGCATCTCATGGTTCATAACTGCCAGGAAATCATTGCGGGCACGGATTGCTGTTTCTGCTTCTCGTCTTGCTAGATCAAGAGCGACATTTTGCTCCATGAGAAGGTCCCTAGCTCGCATTGATTCTTCTAGAATCGCAGCATGTGAGAGAGCCACAGCCACCTAGAATAAGAGAAGATCCAGTATTAACGTAAAAATAACCAGAGTTCCAAAGGCGACATGGCCAAACAAACAAAGAACATGAACATAGCATAGAGAAATTCTCAGGAATGTCAAACCTGATCAGCAACGACTTCAACAAGTTCCAACTCATGGACATGCCATTGCCTTGCACTATCTGAAGGAAGCATCAAGACCATTAGAGCGTATCTCTTTGTCGTAAGCTCAGGCCAGTCATTAATCTGAAAATTGGAAAGGTGGAGAAGCGGAACCCTCACAGCGACAACCTCCCCAAGCATATATTTTCCAGAAACAGGTCTCAACCTAGCCACAGGGGAATTAGGAGGTATTTTTACAGCTCTACTAGTACCAAACACTTGGTTGATCACCGGTAATTGAATAGGAACCGTATACTCCACAGGATGTTGCTGACGAAGTGTATAAGAAAGCTGTAGCTCTAACCCAGTTCTAGTAGGCATCCACAATGCACACTCCTCCAAAGCTAATGTTCTACCAAGCTCAACAAGCGTAGTCTTTAAAATCGTGTGCCTATCTAGAGTGCTTCTTATCTCATGTGTCAGCATTCTGACATGCCGTCCGGTTTCTTCCTGAGTTCGAATCAATCCCATTTCTCTATCGAGCTCAGCAGCCTTATTTTTCAAGAACATTTCCCGAGTCTTAACGCTCAGTAGATCAGGAATAATATGAACAAGCATCAATGCAGTAGCACACGAGACAACAGCCGTTAACACCTTCGCGGTAGTCATCACAAGCGCAACAGTTCTCGAATGTGTTGTAAAAGTCCATAAGTTAATAAGATGCGTTGCTCCACAAAGAACGATAAAAGCACCAAACTGAACAAGAACCCATCTATAAGGAAAAACCGCAGATTTCTTCACGAAATATATCAATTCAAGAGGAATAGAAAAATACGCAATCGCAATGAAGAAATCTGAAATGTATTGATATTTCATTAACAATTCATCAGCTGGCCATTGCGGTTCAATGCAATTGCATACTTCCATTATGATTTTTAGACTATAGTTTCCCTTCTCTCACCACATACACCTGTGAATCAAACAACACAAAAACTTCAGTTCAAGACGAAATTGGTGGCGAAAAACAGAACAAGAGAAGCAAATCACTGAAAGCACCATTTGAAACAAAATCTTAAGCTCAAATGTCAAATCAAATCATATAAACATCAATCAAAACTGAAGAATCTTGAAATTAGGGTTTATACGTTACTGAGATCAACTCGATCACATAAATTACAAAAAAAAAAAAAAAAAAAAACAAACTAGGTTCTGTTTCAGTCTCTAAAACAGAAAAATTCGAATCGAAATCTTGGAATTGACCATCAACCATCAAATCATGAATAATCTCAGGTGAAATTTCCTAATAGTTGAGCATTATAGTAGACTATGAACAATTAGGTTTTATCAATTTCTGTACTTTGAGATCGACAACAAAATCAAACTTGCAAGTGATGAACGATCTTACGAAACAATAGATGATATATGAAATTACGATTGGTATAAAGAAGAGAATTGAAGAAGAAGATTACTTGGGAAGAATTGGTCGGAGAAGAGAGGACTGGGGATTTCGAGAGAGAGGACGCGGCGGAGAGCGACGGAGAACGATAAAAGGCGTTGAAGCTTTTTATTATCAAAGGTTTAAAACACTTCTCTCTTAATTTTTTTTTTACGTCATAATGAATTTGTGAAGATTTAACTTTTTAGATATTATAATATGGATAAAGAAAAAGATGATGATGGTAAGAGAATAAACATAATTAAGAAAACTATATCCGTACCTGTGCAGCAAATCTGCCATCTTTTATAAAGGAATAAGAAAATTAATTAAAAATTCACGGTTTTAATATTTTAGAATTAAGAAAATTCAAGCTTAACAATGTCTCTATTAGATGTCTATTTTTTTTTTTTGAAAAATTCATATAGAAAGTGTAATTGAATTCGTCCGCCCAATAGAAATTAAGTTTAAAGACCAATACAAGTTTTATAATTGAGTAACTAACCATGTAGTTTTATATATATATATAATATTCTGTATAAAATATAAAATGGATTAAAAAGAACTCTCATTTTTATTTTCCTTCTCTATGTACTTTTAGAAAAAGTATATTTTTGCCCTCCCCCTTCATTTTTTTTCCTCAAATAGTTTTATATAAATTAGTTAAATCTCACAAAAAGGATTTTTTGAGCATACCTTGTTGTTTGATTTTTTAAAAATGAATATAGTTATCCAAAAAAAGATATATAAATCTACATAAAAATGAGTCCGTTTATAAACAACACATGAAATAAATTGTTATTATATTCTATGTAATCAAACATTATTTTATAGAAAAATTCTTTCAATTTTTTTTGTTTTGAATTTTCAGGTTCAGTCTAATTTTTAGGATTTAAAACTTATATTTTTGGGTAAAAGCTTACATCGGTCTTTGTAGCTTTATGATTCTGTTTTCTGGATATAAAACAATTTAATCAAAAAAAAAACAGAACATATTTTTAATATTTTATATATTAATTATAGGTAATAAACTAAACTAGCTTAATTTTACTAATTCTTTTTGTCAAACATTTTAATCTTACTAATTAATATATAAAAATATTGTTAATGTTAATACCATCTCTATTAGGAAAAAGCCATTATGCTTTTAGAGGATGAGCATAAAATAACAAGAAACACATGAAAAAAAAACTATAGTTAAACTTCAAAATTCAAATATAGTATTATCGAAAAACTATATTTCAAGTCCATAATAATAAAAATAAATTTCAATCTGAGTTTAAAGATAAATTTGAGTTATTTATCTCTTAAATTATAAAGTTTGTATTCACTTGCTTATGGTGACATGAGATTATTTTTCTTGTCTTTTTATGGTTGTCTCATTTTTAACTATTTTCACCGATATATTATGTAATCATTTTAAATATAGGATTTCTAGTGTAGTTTAACAACAAGTTTAGAAAAAAAATCAGAAACTCTAACACCGCATTTATGGTAATCTAAACTTAATAATATATGTATTTTCTTTATTAAATTTTCTATTCAATACCACTGTTTAGTTAAAACTATTTGCATTGTTTATAATAAGAATGAGATGCAAAACTTCACAACTATTATAGTAGACATGGTCAAAGAAAGATAAGTTATTTACTCACTGGCAGGTCCAATTATCCTCACTCACATAATTAAATTTTTAATATCATATTGTTATCTATTATCTATATATATATATATTAATATAATATGAAAAGTTTAAACAATTTTTATCTTAATTATATTTTACAAATCTTGCAAATTAAAAATAAAAATGAAATTTGATTTGATTGTAAGGAGAAGCTGGTAAAGCATATATAAAGAGATGTGCAAACTTAGCTCAATATCTTCATATTGGTGTTCCATAACAAGATGTTATTCCTCAACGGCTCAACCTATGGTGATTAGATTAGCTTAATTTTAATTAATATTTTATTAATTGAATTTATATAGTTATAAGGACTAATTGATATTGGTGTTGTAAAAACTTTGAACTAAACAACCCTAAGATTTCTAAGATGTGAACTAAAATTTGGACCGGGGGGTAGTTTTTATAGTAATAAATAAACATATTTTATTTTGTATTTTTTATGTAGCTAAATATATTTTCCTCTCATATTTATGTAGTTATAAAAACTAATTATGTTTATATCGTTTGTGTTTATAGTTAAATGCCTACAATGAATGGTATTGTGAAATCTTAGAACCAAAAACTCTTAAAATGTAGACTATGAATTAGAGTGGTATGTTAGTTTTTATTATAATAAATAAACATTTTTTATATTTTTTAAATTAATTTTTTTCTCTCATATTTGTGTAGGTATAGGAACCGGAGAGGCAATGATCCTCACATAAAAACAGAAGATGTTGGATGTTGTTTAATGAAATTTTTTAATTAATTTGATTTAGTTAGCACATATAAATCTTCATCAACATAACAATCATTGACTATTTTTCTTTTTATAGTACCATGAGGTACCAATTTTGATAGAACTGCATATGTTCTATACATCACAACTACATATAATTTTGATGCTTTTCTTTACAAATTTTGTGGATATAATATTTATTCACATTTAAAATAATTTTAGATTTTTTATATTATTACAACAATATTTATCAGGCAACTGAACCAACCAAAGTGGTCTTGGTGGTCTTTATGCTATTGAGAAAACAATATTTATCCACGACAAAAAATTTCTACTACGTTACACTGTTATTAATATTTTTTTATTTTTTAAAATCAGCCAATATTAATATGTTGTTCTGAAATTTATTTATGAACTTATATTATAAAGGAAACAATCTATAAAAATTTAACAAGCGTATTCACTAAAAATGTAAATAAAACACCAATAAATAACCTAGAAATTTCTCTTTTATCTTTAGTCATAATTTATTACAAATTTACCAGACTCCAAAACTAAAACTTGTAAAACTCTTAAAGTTTATCTTCATTTACAATGTAATTATCATTAATAATTACATTCAAAGTTTAAGTTTTTATAAATATATGAAGTTATAATCTTTACATATTAGTCTTTGTAAATTGTTTATTTAATGCATTGAATTTTTTGGAATTTATTTTTTAGATTGACCATCAGACTTCGATGATGGTTAAGAAGTCGAATAAAAAAAAACGAAGCTTCCCACGATGTCCGCACTTTCATTCAGCATCGATGAAAGAGTGTTTTCTCTCATCACGAGAGATGTAAAGATCAAATTAGTTTATTTGTTGAGATATTTTTACTCTATTTTTTTTGTCATGATAGCGGATTTAATGATTTTATCTTTTCTTTCAGTAGTGCTTGCTGCCTCTCCTCAAAATCCTCGATACGTTCTCTGGCAGAGCGAATGCGCGCTTCTTTCCTAGCAAGATCCAGTGTTCTAACGCTCTTCAAAAAAAGGTTTAACTATCTTTAAGAAATAGGTCAGATAACACGTAGATTTTATAGATAATTCAGATATATAAAATCACTACACAAATAGGTAATGAT
>CM051368.1:14616669-14666669 GCA_028015245.1 Cardamine occulta | reverse complement strand
CATATTGTGCTTGGGTATTTTAGGTAATTGCAAATACTTTTTGATAATTTATAAATATTTTGGTTTAAGAAAATTTCGATAATTTTGTAGCTTTTAGACAATTTTGGCAATTCTAATACTTTAAAAACATAAATATGAATCGTATTCAGATATTTTGCTATAAACAAAAGGTGACAGGCAAGTTTTGGATTAATTTCCTCTATTTGTAAGATAATTCATAATTCATGTAGTAAATTATTGCTTTATATAAAAATTTTGAAATTTACAAATTTATCCTAACATGTAATTTGATTGTCTTCTCCCATACTTGATAAACTAATTTATTATCAAAACTATTGATGTCTAATTTCAATGTTACAATTTGTAACTAATTAAAATTGTAAACTACAAAATAAAAATAATTTAATTTTGATAAAAGTAGACAATTAATAATTAATTTTAATAGCTTATGGTTTTATATGATAATAATGTTTGATAAAATTATTAAATAACTTAACTTTAATTCGGCCAAAATATACTATTAATCTCACTAACTTTTCTTGTTATCTTTTGTTCAATAATATTACTCCCTCGTTTATAAATAATCGTCATTCTAGATTTTTTCACACATATTAAGAAAATAATTAAATTTTACGTGTTACTCCTAATTAATATACTCTATAATTTTTTATTGGTCAATATATTGAAACAGTAAGGATAAAATTAGAAAATTTATTAAACATTTGCATTAACAATTTAAAACGACACTTAATTTAAAACAAAAAAAATATTTTAAAATGATACATATTTATAAACAGAGGGAGTATTAAATAAATTAAATTTAATATTTAACATTTTTATTAGTTTATTTAACTAATCTTGTTGACAATTTATTTTCAATTTTTTATTGCTTAATTAAATTCAGCCAAATTATGAATTTTAGCCGGATTCATCTATCACTTAGACTCTTAAGTTTCATATCAATTAATGACTAAACTAAAGATAAATGAAGATGTTTTATCATAAACCACATGTTTTTACTTTTTATGAATCTACAAAAAAAAAAATAACGAGAAAATATCATTTTTAACCTCCAAAATGACAAATGCTTGCACTCTAAACCTTGAAAATATTATATTAATATTTTAAACTTTCAAATTACTTTTGCTGATACTTTAAACCTCCAAACTAATTTTTTTCATTTTTTCTACAGCAAAACTAGTCGAAACGAATAACTCCATCTGAATCTTTCTTCTATTTTTTCTCTTTCAATTTTGTCGATTCGTTCTCTTTCACTCCAAAATCTTTAAATTTTGCCTATTTCTTCTCTGCTCTAACACAATTTTTTTATTTTGGAGCTCTTTTCTTCAAACTTCACTTTTAAAAACTTATTTTCACTCTTTCTCTCTTATTTTCTTTTGACGAGGTTGAAAAAAAATACGAGGACTAGTTTTGTGCCGGGTTAGTAAATTTCCGAAATTAACCTGCCTAACCAACTATATTTATTCGGGCTAATGGGGCCTACACTAACAAGGACCAGAGAGTGGAAATAGAAAGAAACGTACGGTATGGTTGGCTCACACTGGGCCACAAGTAACTCTTGTGGTTACAATTTCCGCTTCAAAATCCCATAATTCTCCTTCTTTGTCTTCTCCTAAATCCTTCTTTGGATCTCTCTTTGCTTCATCTCTTCCAACAACAACAACAAGGTTAGTCTCTCTTTCTCAATTTCAATCTCATCTCTCAAATTTCCAATCTTTTCTTGATGGGGTTGTCTTAAAAATCAAAATTTTTGAGTTTGGTTCAAGTGGGTAATCTAAAAGCTGTCTCGTTTCTTCGTCCTAGAATCCAATTGATATAAAGATACTCACTTTAATTGTATGTTTCTTCTATATCTACAGAAAATTTTAGGTTTATCTCAATGGCTCTTAATGTAAGCAAGGTGGTTCCTAATAGTCCAATTGTAGCAAAGAGTGTTAACGCAACAAGATCTCAAAGAGTTTTGTTAGCGTTTGTTCATCATCCTAAAAAGGGTTCATCTACTGAACAATTACAAGGTCTTTGTTGTATAAAGACTGTAACTTTTGTTAGTTCTCGAAGATCTTCTACATTGTGCTTTCTTGGAAAATCTCAAGATACCGAAACTAAACCTCATGAGGATTTTATTGATTTACCCAAGTAAGTAAAAGACCTTTTGGTGATTCAGTTTGGTTTGGTTTTGTTTTGTTCGTACTTATTATAAGTTTCTTGGTAATGTGTTAGCTCCCAAGAAGGTGGGAAGCAAGTGATGCCTAGGAGGAAAAGTAACTCAAGCCTAGTTTTGGGTGAATATGTGTCTAATGATGCTAAGTTTGTGAATGAAAGAGCTCGTAATGACTTTGTTCTTCTAACTCGGTATTTTTCTAATAACCAATGTTTACATCATCTTGAAATTTATACATTAGTTAAGGTCATTTATGTGTTGAGATTTATATGTCTTGCAGTGGTATTATGAGACTTGATGCTCGTGCACGCCAGGATGTAGCGATTCTTGGGTCAGGGTTCCTTAAACTCGATGGTAAGATTTGGTTCTCTTTCACAGTTACATATAATATCTTTCAGTATATGTTTCTTATGCCTTGTGGGGTTTATTATGTAGCTCGGGCTAGAGAAGATACAGAGAAAATAGATCGTGATGTCAAGAGAAAGGCCGAACGCCTTCATCATATTGCTACTGTATGCTTACTCTCTCATTTATATATGCACATTTATCCACTGTTGGCTATGTTTTCTTTTCTTAATTTTTCGTATTTTGATTATGTCTATAGATATTAAAAAACATAGCTCAATCTAAGTTGAAAAATGCTGCTGATAAGCATTGGAGTGACGGTGCCTTAGAGGTATGCCTCATCTTCTGTATAATTTGGAAAGATAAATGTGACCATAAAGTAAAATCACTATGGTAGAATTTGCGGTTGAGAGATTACTCTGATTTTCCAGGCTGATTTAAGGCGAGCAGATTTCCGTGCTAAACAACGAGCAATGGAGGATGCATTAATGGCTTTAGAGGTAAAAGCAAAGTCTGTATGTACTTATGTTACAGCATCAATGTTCTCAATTCATCTTCCCTTATTGTTACACTTCCTATGTTCTGTTTTGGTGCAGTTCATCAAGAACATCCACAATATGATGGTGAACAAAATGGTTGACAGCTTGTAAGAGGCATATGTCCTTAAACACTTTCTTTATTTTTTCTTGTTGTTTCTTGCAATCAAGATCTAAAATTCAAAATGTCATTTTAAGGGTTACATCCGAAACTGGTACCACAGACCGCATATCGCTTGAGCAAAATGGAAAAGCTCTCGAGTTTTTCCTAGGGGAAGTTTCATCTGATCGCATATCCGCTATTGAGGTAATGACCCGTAAAAACGTTATGTGTTCTCAAGCACTCTTCTCTCTGATGATTTCTTTTTGATGTTGAAACAGGAAGCTTACAAGGGTATGGCATCTGCACTCTCAGAAGCTGATGGAATTGATTACACTGACCCTGAAGAGGTCTGTCCAAAATCGATGATACCGAAAATCTTTTTGTAACACTTTTGCTGAAATAATTATATTCTGTTGGTTATAACAGCTTGAGTTGTTAGTCACGACTCTGATCGATCTTGATGCAATGGATGGTAAAAGTAGTGCATCTCTCTTAGCTGAATGCTCAAGCTCCCCAGACGTCAATACAAGGTAAAAACCGATTATTCTACTATGTCTCTTAAACAACTTTCTTGGGTGAGTTCTTCGCTATTATCGAATATTTCATCGTTTGGTCATTCTCTGATTCAAGATCTCTCGATTTTTTCCTCTTGTTGTTGTAGAAAAGCGTTGGCTAATGCCTTAGCAGCTGCACCGTCGATGTGGACATTAGGAAATGCAGGGATGGGAGCATTACAGGTAAAAGATAAATGCAAATCTTGATTTGAGGACTGTTCTTGCAAAGTGATGGACTTTGAATAATATTAAATATACACATCGATGAGCCTTTTTGCAGAGACTTGCTGAAGATAGTAACCCGGCGATTTCAGCAGCTGCTTCGAAAGCGATTATTGCGCTGAAGAAGCAATGGGAAGTAGAGGAAGGAGACTCACTTAGGTTTATGATGAACTTGGAGACACCAAATGATGATGATGATGACGATGACGATGGAGACAGTGAGCATGATGACATCTGAAAAGGATTTTTTCATGTAAAAGAAGAATATGAAGTTTGTAGATAATTTTCAGTGAAGCTAGTGTGTCAGAGACAGACAATATTAGTAGAGACTTCGTTGGGGTCATGTAAGTAAAAGAGGCCGGTTTAGTCTGTTGTTGGATATGGTCATAGATCTTTTTGTAACTTGAAATTGTATTAAACTATTTTTGTGTTGATTTTATCTTACACTCAATATCATGGGATGAAATAAATAAAAAGGGTAGGGGTTATAGAAAGTTATGATTTTTATGTGTGTTTTTTTTTTATAATTTGGATATTAGGAAGGATTAAGAAGAAACAGAAAATATAAAGGAGATAAAAGACAGATTTTTGAACTTTCTAATTGAAGATTGAAGATGGATTATGCAGCAGTAGATAAAAATGCAGTCAGCAACCAGGATTATATGAACCGAATTTTATTTTGGATCAAATCGGTTTGGGTATATCTTGGTGTGGATTGGTTCAAATCGGTTTGGATAGTATAATTCATAATCAACATGGAACCAATATTTATTCGAGTTTGGTTCATATTATACATTTTTATATTATACCCAAAATATCTAAGATATTCAAAATACTCAGGAAAAAAAAACTAAAACAAGATTTTAATTTTTTTTTTTAAATTATGTAAAATTTCTAGAACCAGAATTTTATGAAAGGTAAAATTAAAACTCACTTTCTGGCTGTTTCAGCGATAGCTTTGTTTGTAAAATTAGAAACTATATGTTCTTATGCTGCAAATACAAATAAAATATGGATTGATTGCAATATCAATTAGAAAACTCCATATTTGCAATATCAATTAGAAAACTGGGGTGGTTTTGATATTTTCCTAAACTCTAGTCCTTATCTTTAAAACGTACAAGTTATAACTATTTAACTAAACGCGCAAACGCATAAGCTGGCATCTTCCTTCTTCCTTCCTTCTTAAATTGTCTAATTGTAGAAAGACACAAAACGCCCCTAAACCCAAGATATATTTACATATTTACCCCGCTGACCTAGACCTATTTAAATATCTCCACCTCTCTCCATTACCCGTAAAAAAATCACAGCTGTTTTCCCCCTCCGTTCATCAAATTCTCTTAAAAAACAAAAAATCCCCAAAAGCTTCCTCAAAACCCTAGCCGATCTCTCGATTCATCTTCTTCGATCTGCCTTTTTTCCCTAATCTGGTAAATTTTTTATTCTTGATTCATTTGATTTGATGAGATCGATTATAATTTTATCTGATTGATACCGGAATCTATAGATCTAGGGCTTTGAGCCGTGTTTCTGAGCTTTTTTTTTCCTCGATAGCCTTTATAAGGAATGTGAATTAGGTTTCAGAACCTGTTGATTCATGTCTTATGCCAAATTTGATCTTTGATTCCGAGCGATGGATATGTTTCTCTTACGTTGATTTGTGTATTTGAGACTTGAATTTTATATTTTATTGATTGATTGATTCCTTCGAATGTCTTGGTGTGTTTTCTTATTGTGTTATTGGTAGCTAATTGTTGTTTGCTTTACCCTAATTATTGCAGGTTTTTGATAATTTCAGTTTGATTTTATTGGATTGAAGATGTCAGACCCCTTGAATATGACGCTTGATGATATGGTCAAGAAGAGTAAGAGTGCAAGGTCTGCAGGCAAAGGAATATCCCGCCGAGGCCGTGGTCGTGGTGGACCAAATGGTGTTGTAGGAGCTGGAAGAGGAGCTGGACCAGTTCGCAGAGGTCCTCTTGCTGTTAATTCTCGGCCATCATCTTTCTCGATAAACAAGGCAAGCTCAAAATCTGGGATCTTCTATGTGTATGATTGGAAAATCTGAGTTTCTTCTGTACCACCAACGAAGCTTGATATTACATACTAAAAGAAGCAGAAGGATCTTCTAACAACTTATAGAAAAGGCTCTTAGTCCTGCAATATCGGTGTACTTAGTGGTTTATATATTATGGCTATGGGGACTTCAACAGGCATGCATAGATATACAGAAGTTTTTGGTTGATATAGTCAGTCACTATACTTTTACTGAGGAGCTCCAGTAAGCTAGGGAATCCACATAGGGTCATTTGTTGTGATAACATTGCTATGAAAAAAAAGTTAAATATGTTGCTCTTTTCAGCAACATGGGGAAAATGCCTGCAAATATGTCTAGTCTTGTGGTGTTTGGGGAGGGGGATTTTCAGCAATTTCACTTTGCATTTAAATATGATGATCCATGATGGCTCATCCCATTAAGTGGGGGTGGTTGTACCATGCATGAAGTTCACATGCTACATCCGGAATTTCTTCTGAGTGTGATGACAGTCTATCAGTTTTTGATTCCCTTGGTCCAAGAACTTTGTTTTTGGCATCAGAGACTGACTGATAGCAGTAGCACCAGTGTGGTTCATTTGAAGTTGGTCATAATTGCTAGTTTCCCTCCAATTCGTTTGGTTTCTCCTTGGATGGTTCTTTCTTGACAAATTCTTCCTTGGAGTTCTTTGCTTTTGACTGGTTTAGTACTTTCAGACAAATGGGTGGTTTCTCCTCTTTTCAAGAAATTTGTTGATTAATGTGGCTTCAAGATTCTACAAGACCATTTTAGCTAACTTTATCTGTTCTACTGAATTAGCCTGCCCGCAGGAAGAGGAGCTTGCCATGGCAGAATCAGAATGATTTGCTTGAAGAAAGCCTTAGAGCTGTTGGGGTATCAGGAGTAGAAGTCGGAACCATGGTTCATGTTACTAACCTTGATCAGGGAGTGACAAATGAAGATATAAGGGTATAAGCCTGACTTCTGTGTACCAGCGTTTTGTTGTTTTGGTGGTTTTACAAGGAGATTCCCTAAAACAGTTTCGTATTATGCTATGGTGTATAGGAACTCTTTGCTGAGATTGGAGAGCTGAAAAGATATGCTGTTCATTATGACAAAACCGGGCGTCCAAGTGTAAGTTCTACCTAAGTCTTAATTTCTATATTCGTTGTTTGCCTTTGTGCTGTGGGATTTGACATCTGATGTTCTTGGTTCATTCAGGGCTCGGCTGAAATTGTGTATATGAGAAGAAGTGATGCGTTTCAAGCTATGAAGAAATACAACAATGTACTCTTGGACGGAAGGCCCATGAGACTGGAGATTCTAGGTGGAAATACTGAGGCTGCTCCTGTCGCAGCTCGTGTTAATGTAACTGGATTGTACGGAAGAGTGAAGAGGAGTGTTGTCATTGGGTATGTTAGCATTTTTTGGTGTCCATTTACAAGAGAATAGTTGCATTGTATTTGCGAAACTAAATGTTTTGACAATTCGCAGACAAGGAGTTAGAGGCGGGAGAGTAGGAAGAGGAAGAGGTCCAGCTTCTTCTATGAGACGCCTTCCAATGTAAGTGTTAAGAGTCTGAGCTCGTTTTCATATGTGTGGATCATGCGGTCTTATCAAATTATCTTATCAAATTCGTATTGTTTATTATTTGTAACAGCCAAAACCAACAAGGAGGAGGTGTGAAAGGTGGTCGAGGCGGGTTTCACGGTAGAGGCCGAGGTGGCGGTGGTGGCAGAGGAGGTATTAAAAGCGGCAGAGGTGGAAAGAAACCCGTGGAGAAGAAGACGACAGCTGCAGACCTCGACAAGGATCTTGAAAGCTATCATGCAGAAGCTATGAACATCTCTTAAGCAAGGAAAAAAACGAAGACTTTTTCTGTATCTTGTCATGTCCTTTGTGTTCTTTTATTATTAGTCTCTCAGATTTGCCAAGTTTGTGTTTGGTTTGATTTACGATTAGGATGGTTCTGCTTTTTTCTCTTTTGTTGCTTCACTTTTTACATTCACTTTTGGTAAATGAAGCAAAAGATGTTAGGTGTAAATGAAATTCTATTACTGTTTTATATTCTAGTTTCATTGCTCATTTTTGAACATTTCATTGCTCATTTCGTATATTAGTCTTATACGAAAACTAAATTCCACAGTTAAGCGTTATAGATCAAAACGAACAATGGAAGAAAAAAGAAGACCATTAGAATGTATTCTTGGTTTTTGTTGTTTACAAAAATCGAATCCAACATAATCGGCCTCAACTCTAACTCCAATCCCACCTAAGAAAGTTAAAAAGCTTCTCGGAACAAATTACACAACTCTCAAGTCCGAAAGATTTTTCACAAGATATTAGCAACGTTCAAAATCATCACTGTCAAAATGCTCCATAAACCTCGACTGTAATACAAATCACTCCGTATTCCAGAGCTAGTTGAATTCGCCAATGGCGCCGTTATGTTCACAGACGTCCCATTTCTACCATTACCGCGGCTGCAACCGAAACAAAACACAAAGATCAATACTTGTGAAGCTTTCTACAAATACATATCCAATCCAAAAACCAAATATAAATGTTCAGTTTGGATAAACCGATCCGAAAACCAAACAGAAACGAATTTAAGATGAAATTTACTAAAGAAATATAATCCAAAACTTTAAAACTCAAATCCAAACCAAAATAAACCGCACACACATTGATCCATTTCATTAACCGAAACTTAGATTGAACACCTCTACCAAAAAATGTCATAAAGAAAGATAATAATTTACCTTCCTGCAAACACACATGTACCATGACCTGCATTGAAACCACAAAGCAAGAAACATAAGCATTTTTTTCTCTAACTAATTGTATCAAAAGGGTTAAAAAAATATTACACAATGTAATGTATAATCAAATAAAGCCTTATTGTTTCTTACTTGGATCTGTAGTAGTGATACTAGCAACTCCATTGAAGTTACAAGCCTCAGGATTATTCCCAGTCTGATGATAATAAGTATCAAACGCATAGTTCGCATGCGCAACCACATTATCCGGTTCATAACAAACCTCTCCTTGCTTAATCGGTGAACAATCGATCTTTCCAGGGCCACAAGCCCAATCAAGAGCAGCTTGAAGCATCTTAGGATCAGCACCTTCTCTAGCAGTACAGTAAGTCTGGTTCGTAGTGTCATTAGCAAGAACCGAGCCCGAGTTAGTCAACCGAAGTATGTAAACCGGGTCACCATTAGCATTAAACAAACCCCAACTCTTCTCTGATAAAGATCCTGGCTTTGTATCTTCGTTGTAAAGCTCGTAAATGTAAGTACTCACAGCGATCCCCGGGCGCTTAGGAGTTCTGGTTTTGTTCAGAACATGTCTGATAAGATTGCTGTTGTAAGTGTTGGCATTGTCAAGTGTAGCATCAGGCTCTTTAGTATCGGCTTTCGAAGGCCAGCCTGATTCGGTTACCAAAACCGGAATGTTTGTGAAGTTTAGGAACGCCATTGCGAAATACGTTGCATCAACCATTGCATCAAAGGCATTTGAGTAGTGAACAAGTGTGTTAGCATCAACAGCTTCTTTGTTTGGTGGAATCGGTTTGAATAGCGCGTAGTCTAGAGGAATCACGCCGTTTGATTGCATATAGTCATAGTAAGGATACACATTGATCATAAGGTAAGAGTTTGTGGACTGTAAGAAGCTTAGTAATGGGACTATAACCGAATTCAAAGAGCGGTTAAAGAAGGCTTGCGAGGGAGGAAAAGGATCAAAAATCAAAGAAGTGGATAAAGGAGTCGAAACTTTGATCAAACGATCAAGATTCGACGAAAGTAAAGCAGAATGAACATTCTTTATAGCACTCACTAGAATAGGAGCTGCATTAGGGAGACTAGTTAGAACCTCAGAGCCAACAGAAATCGCGGTTATAGTCGTTGCAGGGTAATGCGCAATGACATTGCGTTTAACCCAATTAGCTGCAGTTGAATTTGATTGTCCAATGCCAAGAAGCTGGTCATTAGGAATTGAGATAATGACTTTGATTCCAGTGTTTGCTAAAGCAATTAGCATCCCGGGATCAGCATCGTAAAGGCGGATATGTCGAATTTGTTGAGCTTTTAAGAGAGCTACAACTTGTGTTGGATGTGGCATATCAGAAAGATCAGTCCCTATGTTTACTCCTATAAATGCACCTGCAAATTCATATTTGAAGTTAAAGTACACAAAACAGAAAGATTTAAACTTTATTTTGGTAACATCAAATCCATGAACCATAAACTCCATTTACAATGCAACAAGATTATATAAGAGACTAGTTATACTTAACTAAAACAGTAGAAGTTAGATAATTTGTCTTGTAATAAATTTGGGGACATTAAAAAAATTCACCATTATTGTTTCTAAGTGAGCATTTAAAAAACAAGCCCACCTGCCAAAACACTTACATACATTTAATATTATAACCTACCACTCTCTCAAACACACTCAATGAATCAAATCAAACATATAGATAAAGCCAAATAAGCTGTCTGAAATTACATTATATTGAGAAAACAGCAAGATTTAAGCTATTTCCTTAATCACTGACAGTGTATTAATACCTTAAAATATAACATTTATGTTCTAGAAGAACATTAACACATGCAAAATTCTAACTTTCAAATTTGGGACTGTTAATTGAATCTGAAACTCAAGACCCAAGATTGAAACAGAGATTAAAGATTATTGAATCTACTACATGAACTCACCTTCATCAGCTGGAGGAGAAGGAGAAGCTGAAGCAAGAACTAAAAGCAAAAGAGGAAAAAGAAGAAGATGGAGATGAGAAGCCATGGAAAGAAAGAAACTTTTCGAGAATCTGAGATAACCCAAACAAACAAGAAACAGAGGAAGGCAAAAAAATTGAGTTTTGGGTCTAAAAATGTCGACTTTATGAAGAATAAATAAAAACCCACAAAAAAAGGAAAGAGGAAAATTGCGTGAGATGTAGAGAAAATAGGGAGAGGGGAAAAGTACATTGAGAAAAAGTTACAAAATTTGTTGGTGATATCGAAATTGGTAACTGTTGAATGGACGGTTGAGATCTTATCTTGAGATTTCAAATGGTCAAAATGAAATCCAACGGTCTTCTAAAATCTTGTTTATAGATACTTGGATAGAGTGAGAACACAGTCAGAGTGATACAGTGGGAAAGAAAAACCTAGAAACTTGGGTCATAATAATTAATCTTTTTTTCTGAATGAGTATTAATATGATTGAGGATTAATTTGAGTATATAGTACTGAATATTATGTAAATGTCGATAAACTAATGTTATATGTATATTAGTGTATATATATATATATATATTATTTTTTTTGCAACACTAGTGTTTTATGTATATATAGGAGCAATGTTTTTTTTTTTTCATAAATGAAAGTTTTAAACACAACTTTTGGTGTAGAAACAAGTTGCGCATTGGACAGCAAAATAAGTTGGTAACTACGAAGTAGCCGTTGCCACTCTTTTGTTTGTTACCCTTTATTTCTCTCCCCTCTCATTAGGTTTGGTCCTTTTCTTATACTTTTATGATTTATATGAAATCCTCCATTTAGTAAAAACTAAAAGGTGTATTCGTTTTTTTTTCTTTTCTTTCAATAATAGTACTATGAAGCCTTATAATACGTATTTTTGGCTTAATAGATTTCTAATTTTTTTCTCATCATTTATTAATTTTCCGAGCAAATTTTTGGATATACAAAATAACTAAATTTGTTTCTTGCGAACAAATCTGGTTTGTGTTATATTTTAGGGAGTATAAATAAATTATTCAACCACTCGAGATGAACCTAACTCAGCTCAACCCAATAAGTGGAATCATTAGAACCATATGCGTCTCTATCTACATCGCAAAGGTTACTACTGCGAATATCACTTTCTGATTGAATCAAGGTGGGAACAACAAGAGTATTACCATTGATGAAGGAAAAAGATGCTCAAGATGATAGGATTGAGGAACTTGACATAGTTGGTGTTGATGGAATCCATAATGGAGACATGAAGCAATCTTGCACTACAACAAATATTGATTTTAACATCAATCATTTTATATGTTTGTGTTGCTTTTAAAACGACCCTAGAGTTTTAGTCATTTGTAAAATCGATGCTAAAACTAGTGAAGTTATAAAAAATTTAACGTCACCTTTTTTAACTGACTTAATTATTTAAATTTAGCATCACTTATTTAGCGTCGGTTTATGTAACCGATGCTATTAATATTTTTGGCATCGCTTTTAACAACCGTTGCTACAAAAAATTTTGTATCAAACTTCCAAAATGATACTAAATTTTACTTTTTAATTAAAATTATTGATTTAAAATATTCCAAATTCGGTGATATATTTTCATATTTGCTATTGTAAAATTATAGGTAGTTTTAATAAAATAGAAAATATGTCTGATTTCATAAAAGAAAATATATCAACTCAAAAACCTGTACATTACATCGATAAGATTCCTAGTCTAAAATTTAACTTCGATCATCAATTTGCTTTATTCTTGGCACTTGTTCTTCTAAGTCGTGCTTGATTCCAAAATAAAGCACTCCATTTTTACTTCTTGTGGTATGCTCAGACCCAAATACTTAAAGCAAAAATAGTTGCAATTTCTATGCAACTTTTCCTGAAAAACGACCAAATGTCCTCATGTTTCATCTAAAAACATCTCTCCAATCACAAAGATTTCCAGAAATAAAATAGTACTCAAAATGTAAAGCTAAAAGAATTGAGAAACGTTGAAGTAGTAAAACATCGTGAGGGGATTTACACAGAGCCGGCTCTGAGATTTCAATGGCTAGAAACAGGAAAACAAAATTTAGCCCCTTACCAATAAAAAATAATATTTGACCATTAACCTTGAGAAAAACGAAGAACACATTCATTAAACCATATGAACCAACGATACTTCTTTAAATTTTTTTTTATAAAAGTGATGGCCCCAAGCACATGTTTGATATGCTTGTACTCAGAGTAAGCCCTGGATTTAGAGACTAATTAGGCGAAAACGTTGCAACAAAATTTGGAAGGCGAACACAACAAAGAGATTCAGAGGGCAGAGAAAAACACTGCAGCAAGATTTGAGTAACTCTCTAAAAGCATAAGCCATTAACGAATTCTTGACGTAAAGAATAAATGAGGAGGAAAATAAAATCAATGTCAAATATGAAGTATACTAAAAATAGAGATTCATAATAGAAAATAAGAGAATATCGATTCTAGAAAGATATGCATTTAATTGATTTACTAAATTTAAAGTAAATCAAAATTTAGATATTATTTTTCCAAAACTCATTCCAGCGGGTAAGTAAAAAAAATGTCACTGCCAAAGTGAATAAATGAAAAATAAAGGAAAATAAAGATTGAGTTGGTTACATTGAAACTGATATAAAAATGTATAGATATGCTCACTATAGTTACTATTTTTATAATAGCGTCAGTTTCTTAAAGTGATGTTTAATAATTGATGTTAAACACTTGTTTTCTAGTAGTGTTGGAAGCTGCAGAAAATGAGAATGGTAACAAAGATGGCTAGGAATTTGGCATGCTTGATGTTGAAGGAATCCTGTTTGGGGATGTATAAGTACTCTTCAAATATGTAGGAGAGCGACATGGGAGAACGATGGGGTACTGATCTTGATCTTGGTCTTAATTTCGATCTTGATCTTGATATGCATCCTTATTCGGGATTAAGAAATTCTTTGCAATATGGGCCATCCTTCAGATCTTCATGATGAACTATTTGTAATTCAAGATGAACAATGAGCATATGAAAGTCAAACAAGGTGATGAGAAATTCATGGATATCACCCGCAGAGTTCCACACACCTACGATCTCTGCAAAAAGATTATATGATACGTATTTTTTTTGCTTACAATAGAACAAAATTAGATTTTGCTTTCAAAAATTATTTGGCACTCAAATTAGAAAGTGCAAGTGGCTGATCTAAATACTAAGTTTTACGAGAGGAAAGGGTGTGAGTTTAGTTCTAAGTTTGGTCAAGAGATTATCATAGGCCCAATCTTCTATTTCAAAAGATTATAAGGAATTTGATGAAAAAGGTGTTTCCCAAATTATGGTTGAAACTCTTTGGGAGTTAGTTTAGATTGGAAGGACAATTCCAATTGGATATTTGGACAAGAAATGCACAAAATATAAATGTTGTCTTGGACATAAGACAAGAGCATATGATTAGCAAGAAGCAAGACAAAGATATTCATTTTCCTTTCATGCATTCCTCTTCTATCATATTGCTAGACAAGTTGCTAGGCCCAACCTAGTTAACAACTCCTACAAGGAAAAAACTTTAGATCTATTAACCCTAATCGCCGCCGAATCTAACAACATCAACAAACCAACTATAGAAGGAGGTAAGATATACCTCTTACTCTTACGTTAAGATAAAATGTGCTTTCATTGATCTTTCTTATTAACTTTTTCTTTTTTAGGTCCAAAAGAGTTTATGGTACAACTATATCACGACTTTGAGAATTGTCGTTTTCAAGATCACGAAGCGGCTAACATTAGAGACAATATTTTGAGAGCTTTGAGAAAGGTGGATCCTAGATATTATATTGCTCCCAATAAATTGCAATAGGCAACACTAACCTTGATTTTATCATCAACAAGCGTTCCACCCTTGAAAAACAAGAGTTCCGCTTCACTCATACACTTGCCAGAAGACTCAAATACAAATTATGTGATAATGTTTATTTTCGTTCAACTCGAGCATTAACTCACCAAAGAGTCAAAGAAGTGGTGGCTATAATGATCTTACAACACATGACTCGTCTTTTATTAAGAGATAGATTAATAGTGAACATCATGCTAATAACCGATGACTCATATTATGGACTTCCTTTGAAGATTCTAAGTTCAAATGGTTTCAAGCCATTTTTAGCCACCAACTCTCATACAAGAGGAGATTTTGTGTATACTACTACACATCATCGATTTAAATGGAATGAGCTGAAAGATGGAACAACATCACCTCAACCTTAGTTTGGCTTGTAGTTTCTTATTTGGCACTCAAATTAGAGAGTGCAAGTGGCTGATCTAAAGACTAAGGTTTACAAGAGGAAAGAGTGTGAATTCAATTCTAAGTTTGATCAAGAGATTATCGTAGGCCTCATCTTCTATTTCAAAAGATTATAAGGAATTTGATGAAAAAGGTGTTTCCCAAATTATGGTTGAAACTCTTTGGGAGTTAGTTTAGATTGGAAGGACAATTACAATTGGATATTTGGACAAGAAATGCACAAAAGATAAATGTTTTCTTGGACATAAGGCAAGAGCATATGATTAGCGAGAATCAAGACAAAGATATTCATTTTCCTTTCATCCATTCCTCTTTTATCATAGTAAAGTGAACATGGTTAAGAAAAAAAAAATAGATCAATTTGTCAATATTTGGCCATTTTCAACCTCCTGGAAGCATTTTGGAAGGTCTTTATAGAGGAATACATGATCCAGGGTTTGGAAGTGATGTCTTCGGTGACTAAACCTACAAAAAAAATGTGATGCATATATTACTCAAGTTTTAAGAAGTTTCTATCATCGCAATCTTGAGTAAGCATCCACTTAAGAACACTCAAGAGGTGCAATCCTCTCTAATGGATAAAGACATCATTCTTCAATAAACTTATTATGATTGGGACCTATATGTTCCTTTAAGGTAAAATCCTCTTATTGCCTTCTCTCTTGTAAAAGGTCTTATGATAGTTATTGTCGATCCACTAATCGATCAAATCATATTCATGTATGATAGAGGAATGGAGATCAAATGTTTACTCAATGAAAGAACATGCTACATAAAAGGTTTGTCGTGACACAAGAATGTCTTTATAGAGAACCCTCATCCATGCGATATGTCCTTTGCGACAAGCAACTTTCTATTACGTAAAATACGACATACGATTTTCTATTAAGTAAAATAGTTTTATGTGATATTCATCTGCTAGATTATCACTATAATGAGCAATTTTTCTCTGTATTAAAGTGAATATTATTTAATAACTATGCTTTTACAAACTGTCGTAACTCTAGATTTCGCGGGTTTAATTTCTAGTTTGAATGCAAAATGTTACCTTTTACAAAAACAAAAGATAAAACAATAATATTGTTGTTATCTAAAACTTTAGCACATTTACAGAAAAATTTCTTTAGAAAATAAATTAATTAATTTAAGTAAAGTTTTAATAAGATTTAGGTAAAATTTAATTATTATGTCAAACAAGCTCTTATTTAATTATTGTTCATAGATTTGAACCACATACATAATAAGAACTCAAAATATAGTAATGACTTATATTTATTTATCAATTTCAATGGAAAAAATTAATATATTGTTTCGATGGTGTAAAAGAAAAATAGAAAAGTTATTTTTGTAATTGAAAATGTTTACTTTACTTGAAATAGATAAATGGTATTATTTTTGAAATAAATGTTTTAAACAACAAATGTTAAAGATTCAATATATATATATATATATATATTACAAATTAATATTTATAAAATATTGATTGAATGTACAAATAACTCTAGATTTCGCGGGTTCAATTTTTAATTTGAATTAAAAAATTACCTTGTATAAAAACAAAAGATAAAATAATAATGTTGTTGCTATCTAACTAAACCTAGACCACATTTACAAACATGTGTGTTTAGAAATCTATTTATGGATATATATGTAAATATGATTGTTATATATATGGTCATCTTACTGAGATGAAAAATAAGAAAAACAAAAAATAACAAAATTAAAAATGAATTGTGATCAGAGAGTAATTAACAATGTTTCCCATGAGATATCAAAACGAAAAGCTAACCCCAATGAGTATGATGGGGTGATCATCTATAATACAACGAGAGATCAGTTCAAGATGAGGGCTCATAGCTTCACATGCACTACCCCAAGTCATCGTCTTGATAAGATCTGTCCTCCGCCACTAGATCATGTTAGCAGTCTACAACCTCCTATTCCAATTATGACCAATGCTGTGAAAACCTCAACAATTGAATTCAAGACTCACTCATCGGCTCCTATTTCTCAACCTTGTCGATATCATGTGGTTCTGATCAAGGCCATGAAATCATCAATAACTGAATTACTCAACACTCAACCACCAGATCTACCATCTCAGCCGTTGATGCTTTCAGCACTAACTCATTTTAACAGTCGGCAGCCAAATAATTCTCATATTTCTCAACCATATCAATACCTTGCGGTTCCTATTATGACCATGAATAACTCAATATATGAATTATTCAACGGTCGATCGCCGTATCCACTTTCTCATCCATTGCAGCCTTCATCATTGACTCATTTTCGTGGTCAACAGCCAAATAACGCTCATACTTCTCTACCATATCAATACCATGCAGCTTCTATGATGACTGTGAACAACTCAACAACAGAATTACTCAAAAATCAACCGTCTGAGTCGTTGTTGCATTTTTCACTTGATCATTTTAACAGTCACCATCGAAACATGCTAAATGACTCTCCTATTATAACTAACACTATGAACACTCAACAGACATATCCACCACCTCAGCCTTCATTGGCTCATGTTATCAATAATGAGCCTAATGTGTGGAAGGACGTTCCTATTATTATTTTAACCAAAACCATGAACAATACAACAAATGAGTTACTCAACGTTCAACCATCATCTCCATCGTCCCAGTCATTGCTTCAATTGCTGCCTTCACCACCGTCGACACCACCTTCTCCCCAAGAGCAAGAGTCGGTAGAAACTTTGGTGGATAGTTTTATGCAGCAATTTGAGAACAAAGTGAAGGAAGACTATTTGAACCAAGAACTTCTATATGGGAAATGGTCTCCGTTCCATCATATCATCACAACTAGTGATGAGTACCAACAACAAGAGAATATTCCACCACTAGTCCCGGGGACTTTATCGTCTGGTAGTCTAACCAGACCAAATTCTCCAAACGATCTTGGATTAGAAAATATTCAACCACCAATTCCGACAAATTTGCCTAATTTTCCTAATAATATTGAATCAGATAACATTCCACCACCAATTTCGACGACTTCACCGTCCAGGAGTCTAGCATGGCCTAATTCTCCGATCGATCTAGGATCAGAAAATATTCCATTATCAGTTTCAGCATCTTCACCATCTCAATCTTTATATTGACGTTGGTCCGATTCTCTGAATGGTTCATTTTCTCCGAGCTTGCTATTGTCTCCAATTCAACCCCCAAAAAATGTTACGTCACTAGTTTCAGCGACTTCACCATCAAGGATTATAGACTAACCCAACTCTCCAAACGAGCTATCCTCTCCGATCATGATGTTTTCTTCAACCTTTGTGTCTTCGCCCACGACGGGGCTGATGAAAAACATTTTATAGGCGTTCTTGTTCCTTTTATCGTTGGTGTTTTTGGTTTAAAACTTTTATAAATTTTTTGTTTTTGTTTTTGTTTTCTGATGTGATCTTCATTTTTCTATTTGAAAACTTCTTATTGCTTAATTCTTATTTGCTGTCGTACTTTGAAGATGTACCAAGGTAAAACAAGGTATTTGTAGATCATTGAAGCTCTTGTCAGACCAGCCATTATGTGTTTTATGTATAAACTATGACACAATAGCCGATAGCTTGCTATGGATTGCACATCTTGGATATAATGATGTTTCAGCATCTGCTAGCTTTGCAAGGAACTCGTCTTCTTTCAAGTCCTCACCCTTTGTAATCTTACCTAAGTCACACTTACTAGCCAACTCTTCATCTAAATATTCAACTTTAGTTAACCCAAAAATCTCATCATTTTACTAAGTTACTTTGCATTCAACTTTAGCCCCTGAGTTCACTTCTCCATGATGATAACAATCCCTCTACAGCTTGGAAGCCTCATCCATTGCCCTTGTTAAAAATGATCAACTACATCAGTGGCGGGTTCTCCGACATAATCCATGACAAAAATTATGATGGCAAGTTTTCCTAAATCGTCGACGAGACAAAACGTATTGGACTAATTTAAAGCAAAAAAATTGAGGAGGAGATGAGGTGGGGAGTTCTCTGATCTCGTTCTTGGTGAGATCATCAAACTTAACTATTCATTCATCTATTTATTACTATTTTATAATATAACTAAAATTGTACCCGCGCGATGTGCGGGTTTAATTAAAATTAGTTCAATAGTACGTTTATAATAATAATCAAAAGATGAGAAAATTGAAAATTTTATAAATAATTAATTTGTATGTGTTTTAAAATTTAGAATATTTGATTTTATATGTTGACCACTCCAATTCAAAATGTAAACATACTGACAACCATAATGGGACAAAAAAAAAACAATAACAGAAAAATCACAAAATATTAATAATGCTGGTTTTGATATATATAATATATTAGACACATGTGATATAGTTTATGTATTAAATCCAAAATATTCATATAGCGATTACAACATTTTAATTAAATTTATATAAACACTTTTCATTTAAATATCTAAACACCATATATTCAGTTAGACCCAAAACAAATGTTAGAGCCGGACTGAAATGAACATATCATAGATTTCACAAAAACTTTGGATATCACTAACTCTTACAATAAGACTTGTATCTCTCCACAAATTGTGAGTTTCCTTGTACGACTATAGCAAGACCATGCATGAGTAAGAGAAGATAGGAAATGAATATTTTGCAATCAGGTAAAAGATATTGCAATACCATTCTATCACCAACGAAACAGAGAAAAACAATATTTGAACTCTTTATCTTTTATTCCGCTTAAATCTCAGTTTCTTTAAATTAAAAGTCTACAAACTATAATAAAAAGTGTTAATACATATGGAAAAAATTATGATCAGAAGAGATTTTTCTATGAGAATATCTTTGAACAGTGTCTTACCTTGCTCAATTGTAGTAATAACAACAATTCCATCTAACGTGCTGCCGCGCGTCTCTGTTAGAACGTTTTCATTGCTACGTGTGAGTGTGTTGTTATTTTTTTTATAAATGTGTATGTCTTTTAAGGTTACAAATATTTTTTCAAAACTAAGAGAAAGAAAATAGATAGCAAGAACACACATTGCTAGGCACTGGGTTTTGATCAAAACCCACAACATATGAATCCAAAGCAATTGTTGTTTCAGATATTTCCTTTTCAGTTTCATTTTACTACCATTCCAACACTAATGTAGCAAACCCACAAAACAACATTACACAATATGACATTGTTTTATCATAGCACAATAAATGAAATGAGTATTTAAAAACACAACCAATATCGAAACTTACTGATTGTTAAGATAGGCGAAGCATCTACTTATAGTGTGATGAATAAAGTAATAACAAGCTTAGAGCATCCACATTGGTGACTGGGGCGGGTGTCTTCCCCATAAAAAAATCAATTTTTTTTTTTTAATTTTTTTATTGTCGCAACGAATCACGTTGCGACATGTGACAATATTTTGGAAGACCCTATGTCTTTCCAAAGACACAAAATATAATAAGAAGACATAAATCCACATAGGACCCACGGAAAGACATCCACATGGATCTCCATTGTGGATGGTCTTAGAAGCTTATATTTATCCACACAAACCATGGAATGAACTTCTTATAGGAAAGCAAGTAATTTTCTCAGTAGGTCACTATAGAGTCTCCCATTCTTTTATATGTTCCCATTCTTTTATTCGTCAACTGAGAAGTTCTTTTACATCAGTTTCTCACCCTTAGTAGCGTCCTCTTCACTATTAGTGTTGGATGAAATTTCAGATCAACCCTTTTCACCTGAAAGAGTATCTTCTTGTTCCACAGAACCTTCGCTGGACATAGATAAGAACACGTTTTCCTTTGTAGCGGAAGCTTACTATGATATGAGACTACTCTTCTCATCAAGATTCATTTTGTCTCAAGCTCTACAGAAGAGTGAAGAGAAAGCAGGCCTGAGAGAAAGTATAAGAGTAATTGTTACCTTGAGACCGACGACTCATACTTTTTTCTACTAATATTTGAAAAGCTGGCAACAGATGCTCCTTTTGATTGGGTTGTTCTTCATTATAAACTCGTCTATGTTCCGAAATCTGAGTGCACAATCTGCTGCCTGCAACATCAAATCCAATTAATGAACTCCAACTTAAGCAATGCAGCTTTAGTAATTAATGCAAAGGCAAAAGGAAAATAAGCAAGTAAGTAAACTGACCACCAAAACACAGTTCTAAGAAGCGTTCAATATTCATGGTCTCACCAGAAAGCTTACTAACCAATAAAAGCTGAATCTTTATAGCAACCTCCAAGGCACTTGAACCTGAACAACATGTCTCACATTCGCTTTGAGGGAGAAATAATTCGCAAATCCATAAACTTGTGCATGGCATATTTTCTTTGACACTGATTATAATCAATTCCCCATCGGAAACTTATCGTTAATCCA
Source organism: Cardamine occulta (assembly GCA_028015245.1). Taxonomy (NCBI): domain Eukaryota; kingdom Viridiplantae; phylum Streptophyta; class Magnoliopsida; order Brassicales; family Brassicaceae; genus Cardamine; species Cardamine occulta. The sequence goes on along the minus strand of CM051368.1, from coordinate 14,645,267 downwards.
AAGAGCATTCACTGGTATCTAATGTGCATTGTGTATAAAACAAAGCAATGTAAAAAAAATGAACAAAGTCATGACACCAGCTTCAGAAGACGTGGACAACAAATACAGAAGCTCATAGCAATCTTTCTGAATGTTTGTCGTTGATCTGAAATTCCTAAATATGTATATAATATAGGGAAAATGCCCATGGTTCTGATACAGAAGCGATGTTTGTGAGAAGTCGTGGCGTCGAAGTTGTGAGAGTTGTTTTTTATGCTGAGGTGGACACATGGAGATGTGTCAAATAGCCCCTTTTATTTAGTAGAGATGATTAATCCTAATTCTTTCAGATTTATTTTTTCCAGTTGTTTTATTATTCGTAATTAATTAACCATATGGTTTTTCTAGTTTTTCCGTCATTTGACTCATTTCTATGTGTTACTATTTAAATATTTAGTTATTCCACCAAAAGTCATAACTAATTTTCACCATTAACCGACTTTTAGACCTGTAGTATATATCCAAAATAATATCTTACTACACCAGATTTAATATAGACATCTCATTAAAACTACAACATGTAGTACTATTCTTTTAAACCTTCATTGTTCACTAAACTTTGGGTTCACCATTTTTTCTTTTTCTTTTTTCTTTAGATCCTTAAATGGCTCAACGAATTATTCAGATTATATAGGCACATAGTGGTTGGAGGCTTCAGCAGTGGTGTCTCTGTACTTGGGAGGGTTTTGTTCAGACAAAAGCTCTTTAATGGGTCCATATACACTCAAACTTGTTGGTGGATGGACAAAGAAAGATGCGATAGAAAAGCGTGGCTCTTGACCTCCATTTGCCAAAACTCTGTGCTCCATACTTACAAACTTGTCATTCGTTATAAGCTGCAAAAAAATGAAGAACATCTTTTCTTCTATATATAACTTATGGGTTTGTATAGACATTTTGATTTCAAGTGTAAATAACAACTTGCATGTAAAAGATCTCCGACGTTAAGGATAAGAGATTCAGGATTAGGAGGAACATCGATCCAGTCCTCCAATGTGGTCTTGAAGGAGAATAGTTATAAAAGATCTGTCTGTATAATGAGTGGCACCAAATGTTCGGTCTGGCTCAGGACAAGGCGGGTAACAATGACAGAGCATCATTAAACCTTTTCCGCAATCCATTTCTTTGAGGTGGTTAGGATTCATCAACCCTAAAGATTCTGATACAAGTTCAAAGATTAACTCCGCTAACTTCATCATTCCCTTTGAGTCCTCCAACATGATCTCCCTACAATATTAACACCGTTTAATCTTTCAAAACGAATATAAAATATGAAAACAATTTTTTTTTTTTTTTGAAAGCAAAGTTTTAGTTGGAAATATGAGAAATATATATTCGTACCCACAAATCTCTGGTAACTCTTCAGCTTTTGGAACATCAGGAGCTATAAAAAAACTCAAAGTATCTCTCCAACTCGCAGCAGGAGAGTTATAGAGATCAACATTAGAGTTATACTTAAAGCTTTTTGGTTTTGTCTCGGCTATAGAACATTTTCCTCAGTTTTGGATCTTGGTCGTGAAACCCACGAATCCCATTTTTTTTTTTTTTGAAGATTTACGAATCCCATCTTTCATCTTCTCTACGACATTGAGTGGAATGCCATGCTTTATTGCCTGGAAAAACCCAAACTTCTCCATCGCGACTTTAACCTTTGCAACTACACTCTCTCGCTTGACCATGGATTCGAACACGCCACCTCGAAGATCGATTGTTGGAATCATCACTTGCATCGAGGAAGATTTAGGGTTTGTTATGGTGGCAAGCGGATTATGGAAGATGCTCGGGATTTTTGTTATGCCGGCGTCGACGAGACCCTTCACGCCGATCTTCATCTCGCTTTGACCTCACCGGCACGGGTCGCATGTATCCTTTGACTCCATCGTCTATTTTTTTCTTGTGTTTAGAAAACTTGTATTTTTTTTTTCTGCTAGTCAAAAGCTTGCATATGTGTTCTTTGTACTGCGTTTTGGTTATTCGGAGCTCTATAACCTCTCCATATATATAAGGAATTTTTTTTTTAACATAGAAAAGAGGCGTCTTATATATATGAACATCATAATTTCTTAATTAACTCTTTTAATATACATATATAATAATAAAAATTATCCATTTTGACATCTAATGATTAATTAGAATTTATTTAACTTAAAATGATAAATGTATAAACATTGAAATAAGTAAAATTTGTAGTTAATTTTAAAACGCAAAAGATACCATAATTAAAGCTAAGAAAACATATTACATCTAATTGAAAAAAAAATTCAACTAATTTCATGAACAACTTTATATTTAAGTAATACTATATGATTAAAGTTTTTTTATATGAAAAATTGAATTGACAAAAAATAAAAAAATTGAAATATAAGCAAAATATAAGTAAAGCAAAAAATATGGTTCAATTTGTTTTCATGTATATATTTTATTATATAATAATTAATTACTCATCATTAATTTTAAAAATATTAATGAAATAAATAAAATAGTTATAACCGAACAAAATTATAGATACAAAATTCCTTATAAGCCTAATATTTCATAAAGGAAAAATTTGAAATGATCACTATTTCTTTGTTAAACTTGTTGTTGGTGGTTATATGTTAAATGCACCCATGTTCTTAAAAAAAAAAAAAAAAAGGTAAAATGCACTCATGTTTTTTGGTATCCCATCTACGCCGGATCCTAACAAAAAATATGAGAAACTTATACGAAACAAGAGGTAGATGTCGGATCTAAAAGATATTTTATCCATGATATATATTTTACAATGCTCAACATCAACTATATATTTTTTTATCAAAAAAAAAAATCAACTATTTTTTGGTGTTTTTTCATACACCATAGATACAAGTTAATTTCCATTTGTGGTTGCATCCCTGCACACAACTACGAATAACAACTAAAATAGTAAAGGTTAAGTCTTAAACCTCCCTTGATAATTCAATAACTTTTTTTGATCAACATCCACTATAGTATACTTACATAAAACAAGAAAACCCAAAGAAATCTACAATGGTCCAATGGGCCGTCTGTTTGAAGCATCATCTTTAAGCAAGAGAAACTTATGTGATGATTTGTGCATGTTTTATTTATGGTGGATTTGTAGAAATATTTTTGTCACAACAAACGTGTTTATTTTTGGATTAATTAGTTGGATATTTTGAAAAAAACAAAAAAAACTGATCCAATATCAGAAATGGACAAAAAAAAGCAAGCGAAATTTATGTGTCATGAAATTGTTATGGAATGTTTCATTTGTTTCCGTGGCTCACATCCAAATTGATCTATATATACAGTTTAGTCTTTAACAAAAAGAAAAACAGGATATACAGTTTAGTTGTTATGTTACTTTTATTGGGGAATTTAATGAAAAAAATCTCTCAATTTTTGCACCATTCATTTTTAAATCTTCAATTATTTTTAAGTAAAAAATTTCCTCCACGTTGATCCATTAATAGATTTGATCCTCTGTAATCAATTTTCGTCTATGATGATAAAATATTGTTTTGAATAACATAAAGGGTTTGTATTTATCATAAAACAACAAGATTTATAATGAATAAACAACATAAAAGCATGTAAGAATTTTGCACTGGAAACTTAGCGTTCCAGTTTGGTGATTTTATTGTGAATTTTGAATGGTTTAGTTTGGTATGTAGAAAGTGTTAAAAAAACAATAAGGTGAAATCATATCCAACAATTCAAGTTATTGAACAATATTTTGTTACAAGAAACCGACACAAGAAAAACCCAGCAATATTGTTTAACAAAAACAAATGAACAATCTTAAGAAGTACCACAAGTTGCAACATAAGACACTACATATATCGTAAAGTAGACACTATCAAAGCATTAAGTTTGAAGAAAAAATTGTATTGGCTGAGTGACACGGCCAGTCCAAACATTTTTGAGGCCCTAAGCTTAATATAAAATAAGATCCTAACATTTGTTAAGAAAAATTAGAAAAAACTTAACATTGTCAAGGATAATCATTATAATTTTGTAATTTTAGTGTTATTATCACAAAATTATTTAGAAAACAATTAAAAATATATATCATGAAAAATAAGGTTCACATTACTAGCTTCACCACATAATTTATGATCGAAAAAAAAAACTTACATAATTTTTGTAACCGTGATATCACACATAAAATTTAAAGTGAGCCTTAATGATAAAAGGAAAAATTGTGGGACCCTAAGCGCTTCCTTATGTGGCTTATGCTCAAGTCCTGGCATGCAAGTGAGTGGTAGCCACAATCTTCTGTTTTTTTCTTATTTTTCTTTAAGGTTTTTTGGTGAGTTTGGTACCGCTTCACGCTTGCATGAACGTCTGTTGTGTCCAAATTATTGACAATTTCTGCAAGTCTGCAAATATTATTGTTTATATGAAAAATCTTGTTGTATCTATGAAAAATCTTGTTGTTTATGTGATAAATATAAATGTCTCGACGTTTTATGTCATTCAAAAAAAAAATCATTACCGCAGACAGAAACTTTTTTTAAAAATGTCAAATCTATTGATGGATGATAGTTTAGGGAATATTTTACTAATTTTGATGGTTTAAAAATGATTGTGGCTAAAATTGATGGGTTTTTCATTAAATTTCTTTTTATTGTAATACTACTCGGTTTGAATAGAGCATGTTAAATGTTGAGTATTCAATGCATTGAAAATTTTAAATAATTTTTTTTAGAATTTTTTTTATCTATGTACTTGTTAAAACTAACTAATTATTCCAAAAAAAAATTGGTCGTATAGGGAATTTTATTATTTCGTTCATCTTCTTAATTATTTCTGAGGCTAACAGCAAAATGACCAAAAAATCGTGTTATAGGGAAATTCCATTACCAATAATAAAAGTTTTTCACTTTTTCAGATAAACATATATAGTTATAATTTATAAAAGTATCCGTTTAAGTTTAAAATATAAAATATAAAATTTTAATCCATATACTGACCAAAACGTACAAAAAAGTTCTATAGAGGGTTTGTGTATACTATCATAACACAAAACTTTCTGATTAGGCTACATCTTACATGAAATGGTCAATTGTACACTGATATATGGTTTGATGTGACATATTGTATGATGACTTGAAAAAGAAAAGATAATACTAATTAATTTTAATGCATACTCAAGGAATGGTGAGAGGGATCATGTGTCACAATAAAGATATATATTGGATGGGCCATTATGGAAGACAATATCATCATTATCTGCCTGCCCCATCCAGTTATGTCTCTCCACCTATGTCCACTGCCTTAATTATTTACAAACAACTTAATTACTAACATTCGATCACAAACACAGCATTGGATCATATACGATGTTAGATACACCAATAACAATTTGACGTTAAAGGGATCGAAGAAAAAATGCAATTCAAATTAAAAAAAAAAAATGCAATTCATATTGAGAGCCCTTTGACTATGAATGTAGCTTATAAAAATGTAATTTTACGATAGTTGACCATAAATATATCTATATGTTCTAGTTTATATGTGAAAATATATATTTTGACGTATGTTTAAATCCTATTTAACCATAATAAATATAGGAAATAGTTTTTTTTTTTTCTAAAATCTTTGCTGAAAATATATGCATCTTTTACAAAACTTACTTTTCAAATAATAATTAGAAGAATGTTTTTAAGTTTTATTAAACAAAGAGTACAGACTTTCAGTTCATCATGAAATTTCATTGCATACATCGATCTTTAAACTGCTGCTAGTATTTCTTTGCATGGTAAATCGTGAACCGACCTTAGCACTAAGATCGTGTGAAGTCTTATCTTGTTTGCTATAGTTCGCTGAATAGTCAAGCATGCACCGACCATGACAATATCAGAGTATGGGGGCTTTGTCTATTTTTATTTTTATTTTCAAATTACAGCAAAAACATTAAAAAAACAATTTTCGAAATAACATTTGGACAAGAATCCAAGTATGGTTGGCTCAATCGGTTAAAAATATTTTAAAAGTTCACTGGATCCGAGTTTAAAAACCAAGTGTTACATCTGAAAAGGAAATGATTTCTTGTGAATCTGCCACAAATATTATCAAATGCCAAAGGTTTGAAACTTTATTGTTTTACAAAAAATATTATTCGGACGAGAACTTTCTATCGACACTGTTGTTTGGAGCTAGGTGGAGAAAGCAAAGTGTCTTTACTCTTTAGTGGAACATATGGAATAATGTATTTCTATATACATATGTACATATATAGCACATTCCATGACATGTGTCTATTTTTTGAAACACATAGTTCAAGCTTTTGGATTGATTATTTAAAAGAAATAGCATCGTTAGAAAAACTACTAATCATTTTATCAAGAATTGGAGATAAAATTCACGCATCATATAATTCACAGTAATATGCCGACAAAATTGATTATTTTCCCTAGCGTATGTGGTCTTGAAGAACTTTTCAGCAGGCTTAAACCAAGGTTAGGGATAATAGTCCAGATCTTATTGTGAAACAAAAAACCACTCCGCCACAGCAAGCAGGTTGGTTCCTCTGTCAATATTAAAACAAAACCGTGTTTGAAAATTATTCACGACGAAAAATGTAAATATTTTCACCCACTATAAGAAAAGATGTTTATTTCAGATCAACATTTCCAACTAATAATGATTGTTAGAAATATTCTAACTATCTTCCAACGATTTTGAAAATCATCGAAAATTAGTCAAAAAATTCAAAAAAAATATTTACTCAGAAATTGGTCAAAATACTAGTCATAAATTGGTTGGAACAATATGATCAATTTTTTTTTTGGAAATTGTATATCCATTTCCGACCAATTCTCTAGTTGGTCGAAAATTTTATTTCTATTTCTGACTAATCCAGGAATTGGTCGGAAATTGGTCAGAAATCTTAGTTAGATTTATAACCCTTCGACATGCGGAAACACATACTTTCCAAGCAAAGTTTCCGATCAATTTTCTGGGTTGGTCGAAAATTATGTCTATTTCTAACCAATTTTTGTCTAATTTCCAACCGATGCGTTTTTATATAATCCACACGATTTTTTCTTCCCAAATCATTTCCAAGTTTCAAACATCTATCTAATTTCTCTCTAAAATCTCTTTAAACTTTCTAAATATTTTAAATCTCCCAAACTTTATAAAATCTTACCAAACATTCAACCCTTTCATTATGTTTTTTAAATTTTTTTTGATGATTTTTTGTTTTTTTTACAATAATACATTAAAATTTTGACTAAATTCCGACCAAATTTGTTAAGTTTTTTAGAAATTTTCAACCAATTTCTGACTTTTAATATTTAAAATTAATTTTTAATCGATATATATGGTTGAAAAATGGTCAAAATATTTTCGACGAAAATTTCCAACAAGTTTTCAACCAATTTTTTCTGTCACAAATTTTGACCAATTTCTGACCAAAATACGTTTCCTATTCTTAAATTCCAACCAATTTTGGTTGGTCGAAAACTTGTGGGAGTGTGTGAATACCAATAATTTCTTACCAAAATGGTGGTAGGAAGTTAGATATTTTCTTGTAGTGATTGTGTTTAATAATTTAAGTTTATAAAGTATAATATGTTAGGAATGGCAATGAAAAACAAGATTAATAAAAAATTAGATGTGAGATTGATTGATTTGATTCGACAAAATAAGACTATAAGAGTACCTTCATTAGATGTCTCTAATAGTGTATCTAAAAAAAGACAATAATAAAAAAGTATGAGAGAGATATGAGAGAAAAGGAGAAACGTATCTTTTTTGAGATACTTTCATAATAGTGTTAAATACTCATATGCACATGTTTCTTTTTTTGTTGGTCAATTTTTTGTTTTAAATTAAAATTTTAAATGTTAAGAGACTCAAGTGAATCTCTTAGGGCATCGTTATTAGACAGAGAGGAGAGAGGGTGTCTCCCGAAAAAAAAAACAATATATATTTTTTTTTTAACTTAAAAAAAAAAAATTGATTTTTTTTGTCTCGACCAATAACGCCGTAACACGTGGCGAGTGAGGGGGAGAGATCGTGTCTTCGCAGAGACACGGAAGGTACGCTTTGAAAACATTTCCGCGGGCCCCATGCCAGAAGATTCTCCTTTTTATGACCGATGGAGATGCCCTTAGGGCATCCTTATTGGACAGAAAGGAGAGAGGGTGTCTCTCGAAAAAAAAACAATATATATTTTTTTTTTTTGTTTAACTTTAAAAAAAAAAAATTGATTTTTTTTGTCTCGACCAATAACGCCGTGACACGTGGCGAGTGAGGGGAGATCGTGTCTTCGCAGAGACACGGAAGGCACGCTTTGAAGACATTTCCGCGGGCCCCACGCCGGAAGACCCTCCTTTTTATAACCGATGGAGATGCCCTTATGGACGATAGGAATGCTCTAAGGTTGCTACCGTATGAAAGTTTGTACTATCTTAGATTCGATTGGGGACACTAAAAATATATAGAATCAAGGGTTAAAAACCATTAAACCCATAACACATCAACCACTAATCAAACTTTATAACTCTGAGAATTACTATTCTTTTTATGGTTTCTGTAGAAAAGTATGAAAAAGAAAAGATATAAGTGAGACATAAAAGTCTTCTGCATTCAATGATTAACTTATGGGCCGAGCTCTCTCATTCCACACAACATAGACATACTCCTAAGTAGCCTTTTCCACCAACCTAAAGCTTTTTATCTATTTTATGTTATAAAGGACCTTTTTCTTTTCCCAATTATAAGTGAACAATTGGATCACTTAAATTATTGCTGTTAATTCTCTCAACCAATTAGGTTTCAACATTCTCAAAGCTCATTTTTAGTGAAATCAGACCAATCAAGCATCAAATATCCACTAAATTAATAGGATATACTCATCTACCAAATCAACTTCAAAGTCATATTCACAATAATATATATCACTATAAACTATATACAACTATAACGTTATCAATTATTTTTGACTGTTTTAGGATAACGCGTTTCCTAGAACAAGTGCTTGATAGAAAAGGAAATATATTTCTAAAAAATCACATCAAGTTTGACCAAGGGGAAAAAAACACACCATCGTCAATTCTAACTCTAAAATAATTGAATTATTAGGTCAGCATGACGCTAAAACTGAGTAATATCCCCATATGATGTAGACATGTGTATTTTCTGCCAAGGCATTTGATTTAGACATTCGGTGTCCATAAGCTTTTATGGTTTTCTATCATTCCGAATTCATGATGAGTCATCCACTCATAATCCTTACAAAGATCTAGTTATGTCTAGTTTATTCTGAGAGATTTTATAAAACACCATATCTACAATAGTAGATAGGGTGAATTGGCTAGATGAGTATATGCTTGTATTTGCAAAAATATTACAACGGTGATAAAACTGTCAAAAACAGTTTATATAAGTAACAAATTATCATGCTAATCCAACTTGTCCAACGTGTTGTGTTGAAGTGGAAAATCAACTTTAAGTTCGACTTCTGATTTGAACAAAGTCTGATCCATTAAAGTCGACGGGATTTATTGGCGTATAAATCGGTTCTTGCGTTGCAAAATGAACGTTGACTTTTCAGTTGACTATCCTTGGACTAAGTTTTTTTCAATCAAGCTGTCCAAATATTGGGATTAGTTAGACAACTTAAATCGGTTGTGGTTGGACCATATATATGTTTTAGCCATTGACCAAAGTATATATGATGCTGATCCGGATCATCAAAATTACAGAAAGAAATTCCAAGTTTAATATTTACGATTTTGTCATATGTATTTTCGCAAACAAATCACCAACTTTTATAGTTTGTTAGCTCTAATATACTTTAATAAATAAATAAATAAATAAAGGTATTACTTAAGTGTAACTAAACTTCAACAACTAAAAGTTTTCAAAACTTAAGCGTAATAAATAAAAAGTTATGTTTTTAACTAAAATGTTTATGTAAACCTCAAAATAGTCTTGTCTAAAAACTAAAGTAATTTATTGTACATAAATTTAAAATAAAACAATTAGGATTGAGATCTTCAATTGGAATATCGAAACTGAAAAAAAAATGATTGGGCTTGCATTTATTGATGAAAGTATCCTTTATTGTTTTGGTTAAGGTTAATTTATATTTCATTTCTCCCTTATTATTATTTTTGTTAAAATATTAGTTATTATTATTTAATTAGCTCTTTAGTTACTTTACGTTATTTAATTATGACTATGTAGTATGTACTGTATGTTCTATATCGTATATAAACCTTGGGCTTTCTTCTATAACCAACGCAGTATTCGATCATTCTGTCACTTCTAAGTTCTAATAATTAGGTCCTCTAAGTCATACAAATATCAAACTAAATCTATTTTTATTTTTCTAGGAACACAGAATAGAAAAGTGCCATGACTTTTGTTTACTTAATCAAATGTGCATCAGTGCATGCGTATAAGTTTTTAAAGCATCGCTCATGACCGTCCGAAGTCAACAAATTGGACCAAAAAAATAAAAGTATAAATAAATGGGAACACTTTAAAATGAAACGTATATGAAATTATGAATTGTAGTTTTTTTTTTTTTGTTTTTTTCGATAAAAATATATGAAGTGTAGTTGGACCGAAGTCTCTGTTACTCGTATTCTACGGTTTTAGATTAGAAGCGAAAACAACCTTTTAGATTTTGCTAAGTGAAGACAAAAGGAAAAAAAATCCTAAAATAATAGCGTAAAACTTGAAACTTGAAAATGATAGCGTAAAATCCTATAATGTAAATTTTAAACAAAGCAAGCAATTTCAAGAAATTAAAGACTAAAAGCTATATAAAAATAAAAAGAAACTGCACAAAGTTGAGCATTGTTGGATACTCCCTCCGTTTCATATTAGTTGTTGTTTTGGACCTTAAAACCCGTTTTATATTAGTTGTCGTTTTATGTTTTTAATGCATATGTTTGATAAGATTTTCAACTTTGTCCCTTTTGTTTTAATGTTCTTACCAATGAAATAAAATCAAATAAATATTAATTAAGAGTAAAATAAAAAAAATCAAATATTTTCTTAATATATGTGAAACAACGATAACTAATTTGAAACAGAGGAAGTACTAAATTACTAATCCTATAAAAAAAGATATGTCGATTTCCAAAGAACACAAATGTAAATCGATCCATGAAGAGTTTAATACACTTGTGTGCCATAAATTGATAAAAACAATGTATATATATATATATACATCTATTGATTAGAGTTTAGGGTTTGAAATGAGGCGGTTATTGAGTGTAAGGATAATTAGTTTGCTCGACAACCAAAATTTTCGTACATATTTTGCTTTGTTTATGGAATACAAGTATATATTTTTAAGGTATACTTTTTTGGTTTCATCAATAGCATATTTTTGTCATAATTACTAATTTACTATAATATCACAATTTTCAAGAATATGATAAAGCATGCAGAGCGGTTACGAAAATTTGAAAGCAACTAACACAATTGTAACGGTACAAACTACAAAAAGACATAATGCTCTCTAACTCTTTTTGTCTGTACAAAATAATTGTATTTAAGCGTTTCTAAATGCCTCTCAAGTAAAACGTTTTTTCAAATCCCCGTAAGAAAAAAAAATAGAGTAAGAAAGTATTTTAGTTTTTTTTTTGGTTCCCCCATTGTTTCCATTTTTACAAAAGAGAACATATACATTAAAATGAATTCAAAACAACCCAAAAGTTGAAGAACTCTCATCATTTAGCAACAAATCCCAACTGCTAAAGTCATCAGCATCCCACAAACTCATCATATTGTTCTCTATAATGTTGTCAACACCATTATTATTACCAAAATTATCGGACCAATCGAAATCCGGAAACTGCAAATCCTTCAAGAAACTCGAATCATCATTAGAGGAATTCGAAGACGTAGCCGTCGATGAAGACATTTCAGAGTTGTTGCAAAATATCCCCAAACACTCTGGATCAATCAGAGGGACTTCTTCTACACTATACTCAAGATTTATCGCCATAAACTGATCATCATCTTCTATGTTCTTGATGTTGCTGTCTTTAGTTGGTTCCACCAGAGGCTTCTTGATAGGTTCTTGTAAAGGCATTTGATTATTCTCCAGCTTCTTTAAGGGTTCTTCATCTTCTTGTTCGACGATAGAGAGTGGTTTATGAGTAAGAGGATCAATCCCCATTTTTCTCAACTTCTTCTTGATGTGAGTGTTCCAATGGTTCTTGATCTCGTTGTCTGTTCGTCCTGGTAAATGAGAAGCTATCTTTGACCACCTTCACATACAAAAACAAAATCTCAAAAACAGAGCACATCGAAAACAGAGAACATCAGAAACAGAGTATATATCGAACGAAACTTAGAGATCAAGTAATAAAGTTTTTGATTTTTAACCTGTTTCCGAGTTGAGAATGAAGATCAATGACCATCTTCTCCTCATAATCAGAGAGAAGACCTCTCTTAAGATCTGGTCGGAGATAATTAGTCCAACGAAGTCTACAACTCTTGCCACATCTCAGAAGACCAGCAAGCTTAGGAACAGCTCTCCAACAACATTGTCCATTAGTGAGGATGAAGTTAACGAGCTTCCTATCTTCTTCTACAGTCCATGGTCCTTTCTTCAACCCTACTTTGTCACAACATGGTTGTCTCCCCATTACTCTATCTCTCTCTCTTTGTGTTCTTTCTATGAATCTCTTTAGATCAATGAGTAAAAAACAGAGGATATACTCTGTTTTTTTCTCTATCTTTCTGTCTCTATCTCTCTCTCTGACAAGAGTAAATGTTATTGCAAGTTGAAGACAGAAGAGTTGTGAAAGCATGGCAACCACCTATTTATATGCATAGATATGTTTATGTGTTTGTGTGTATCTATAGATTGTTTTTAAAGAGAGCAAAAAGAATGTAAGGATAAATTTTGAGCACTAAGATTTTATAATTCAACCTTTTTCACACACAGGTGGTCCATTTTCCCTTTTTTCTTTTCTGACATTTTCTTTAAGTAACGCTTAATTTCTTTATTATTATTGTTTGTAGTTAATAATTTTTTTATCTCCTGAGTTTTAAGTTTGAATATTTTGTGTATAAAAAAACAAACACATATGGGCACCAAACAGGCTTCTTCTTGTAACGGCCGGCCAAGGACTCTCTCATTCGACCACTTTTGGTATTGAAAATTTGGATTTTTGCTAATCCAATTTGATTCTAACATTATCTATTGGAATTGAGTTTTCTAGCTCAGCAACAAGATATGATAGTAAACATAGTAAATACTTTAGGAATCGAGATGGTCATTCAACCCATTTCATCAAGATAAACAAGCCGAGTTCTATGATTCTATCATAACTCGTTTCTGCCAAGAAAAAAAGTGCAGCGCTAATAAATCCATGAGAAATTATTTGTGAAAGAGGTTTATCGATAAAGAAAAGGATTCGAAAGAAGAATTCATTTTTCAGGATTTTCGTTTAATTCTGATAAACTAACCGTTCTATTTGATTTCATTTTTGTTAAAAGGAAAAAAGCATGGAGTTGACAATGCCGTAGTTATCAATGATCAAGAAAGAAATCGCTCCAAAAACTGAGTTTTTGGAACGATCTTACGGGAATTAAGACAATTAAACTTTATTCAGTTTTTGGAGCGATTTCACGGAAATTAAGACAATTAAACTTTATTGAAATAGTTTCATTAGCTTCAATAAAAACTTGATGAGTTAATCCACCTATGAAAATTTTTTAACCGGTTCGATCGAAGAACTAACAAAATGAACTAACATTTTTTATATTATTGATCGAGTAAGGTTAGAACAAACAGAAAACAAAACATTCAGAATTTATAAATCATAGAAAGAACAAAGAAATTGATAGTTGCAGCTCTAGAATTAGGTTATTGCCACTCTATAATAATGTTCAGTATCTCTCTAATAAGTTTCTTGTGGAAATATATATTATATCTTTCAAAATTTATCCAATCCGCCAATCTTGGAGTGGCAAAAGATTCGGTCAATTCCTCAAATTTTGAATATCATTATCCCTTTCTTTAAATATTTTTGACATTGGAAATAATTACCAGATTTGGACCGTGTTTAAATTATGCCCAACACCATAGAGGTGGACAAAAAAATGAAACTAACTAGAATCAATTTTTGTAGAACCGGACTGAGTGATCCGAATTAACAAAAATTTACTAAAAATAGTAGAATTATATACATATATATATTAAATATACTAAAAGATATAATATAAAACAAAATAGAATAAATAAATACTTTTCATTAGTATATATTTTTTTTCCAAATCATGACTGAACCAAAAAAATTCATGCTGAACCAAGAAAATTAAGCTTGATTTCAACTTTTCTTCAGGTGTGAAGCCCAAAACAGATCGAGGGAGGATGGCGGATGCGGAACAATAGAGCGACAAGGGAGAACGGTGACTGGTGGAAAAGGTGAAAAGAGTGGAAAAGATATTCGGTTTGATACCGAGAAAGATTCTAGAACAGCTAGTCAAAAGATATCAACCACGCTTGTAGACGACCATACTCGCTGGTTCTGAAGGAGATTAGAACTAGATGAAATATTTTTCTTTTACCAAACTAAACGGATATATATGTCCACCTAAATTTTAAGGAACATCTTATCATGTACAATTATATGGTATGACCACAAATGAATACGTTATATTTTTCTCTTAACGACTGATATTTTTTTTCTTTAGTTGGAAGTTAAGTAGTTAAGAGAAAATTGGAACAAAACAAATGGAAAATTTCCCACTTAAGTGTTGCATATTTTTTTTTATAGAATTTAACTAATGTTAAAAAAGATTAATATAAAATTTTTAATGTCAAAGTGGTGCATTATGTGGTTCGAATAAAGTAGCTCGTTGGCAAAAACAAAACTAGAAAAACTGGGAAAACGACACGCTTATGTCGGAAAGGGCCACCTCATCAGCTTTTCTTTGCTTCCGTTTAAAGTCTGAGATTAAAAGGCCAAAACTCCAAAACAGAAAAGCTTATTTATTTAGTTTAATTAAAAAAGTACAAGGATGGATAATAATAGATTTATTTCTATTAATAAAACTGTTTGGGATGATTTTCTACTTACCAATTTGGAAGTTACAATTGGATAAATCACATCAGAAATACCCCAAAAAATCGATACATGTACATAGCAAGCCTAGAAATTGGATTAGCAGTATTGCATTTTTAGAAAACAAAAAATATTTATGATTAAATGTGGTTAGCTCTAGTCAAAAATATCAAGAACAAAAATCTAAAAGAAATAGATTTATGATTAAGTATCGTTAGCTCTACTACAAAAATACCAAAGACAAAACCCAGAAGTTACAAATTCAAATGGCACTTGAAAAAGAACCATATTTCATGTTCTGATTCCAACCTAAAAGAATGTATTAATTTAGATGCATATCCTTTTAGTCATAAAAACAAAAACCTTGTGATAACTTATTCAAAGTTTCGGCTGGTGGACAATTGTTCGTGCCACTCTAAAGTCGACAAACTATTGTATGTATGATATCCATATCACTTACACACATGACCATGAAGTCATCTCATCACATATAATTTTTTTTTTTTTTTGATAAATAGGATCTTGATTCGGGTTTTTAACATCCGATTAATCTCTTCATGATAAGTGTAGTCGTCGAATGGCATACTCATTGAATTTTCTAATGGATCTAAAACATGACACTTTTTTAACTAGTCAAATGTAAATGACTGAGACAATTCCGCATTTAAAGAGAATTAATCTTTAACCTAGTCCAATAATGCAACTCTTTGAGAAACACTAGCACATTACCACTTGGTTCTCATCACAAACAGTTAGGCCACATAAGGCACCTAAACATTTCATCCACGCCGAAGCACCAACGTTTGACCTTATGTGTTATATATTCTACAATATAATTAACATATCTTTCTGTTAATGTATACACATATGAATACACGTCAACTCTCTATATTTCTTTCAATAGAAGAGCGCCCTTCTATAGATGATCATATATACCGAATAAGTACATATCTCTTAATAGTTGTGAGTAAATCATGTCAACCGGAGATTTCAAATATGATTAGTCACATGTCTAACCCTATGTGAACTATAAGATACACAGTAAGATAAAAAGGTCCGAAAAAACTGATATCATTTAAAGATTTGTTTAAAAACAAAAATTTGCTTTATGATAACCCAAAGTTGTTAGGGTTTTTGATATGTGTGAAGACCAAAATGAATCTGCCCAACAAAGATCTCAAGATCCAAAATAAATCATTACAACAAAAAAAAAGTTATAGTTACTAATGAAGAATGATCAAACGTAATTCCTCAAGATCTTTGTTCGCACGGAAACAGGAATAGTGACGTTGTGAACTCCATCGGTCCAACGCAAGCTCCCAAAATAATAATCACTATTCACTCTATGACTCGTCCTCACTCTCACGCTAAACGTAACCTTTGTGATATTGGAACCGAACACAAGAGTCTTGGGATTCACCTCAAGCTCTATACCAAGAGGAGGCTCAACCACTGGTCTGTAAACAGAATCTACCGGTCCAACGTTCGTCACCGTTCTAGTCACAGTGACCTCTCCTGTAAGACTTGGGATAGTGATTGAAGGCATGTTAAAATCAAGCATCGATGGCTTTGGCGAAGGGCATTTGTGAGGTTTTCCTATTAGTTTTGAAATGGATTCGTCGTCGTAATCTGCGGAACACAAGTAATGAACATAGTCGTCGAAGCCCAAGTCGTAGACAAGGCCCGGGCGTGATACTTTCTCCGGGTTGACTAAGCCTCCTCCATAGTCAAATGGGTCAGCAAGTTTACGTGTTGACCCCTCTGAAAATATTGGTTCTCCAAATGGATCGGTCCTCCATGCTAAACAAAAATAAAAAAAATAAAGATGGTTTAGTGGCTTTTTCTCAAACCCAAATGAGTCTTACTATGAAAAAATTCATGAATGACTACCATTAAAATAAAATTAATGTAAAAATACTAATTCTCTACCATAATAATCTTTATGAAAAAATACAAAAATTTAGAGTTTCTTTGTTTACAGAAGACTAGGGTTTTTATTTTGTCGATATTCATTTTTCTTTACATTATATGGTCGAGCCTATGCGAGGTAACGTGACGAACTAGAGTCGAAATTAAATGTACAACCTTTAACCATATGACTAAATATACTTTTTCTCGTTTTTCTCTTTTCAAAAGCAATTAATAGTAATTTTGGCAATTTATGTATTAAATAGTGCCTAGTGGCTAGTGGTATATTAGAAAATGTAATGTAAGAACCTGTTGTGACAAGAGCGGATCGGATTGCACCAGGAGACCAATCAGGGTGGGTTTGTCTAAGTAGCCCAACGATTCCAGACACAACAGGAGTCGCCATTGACGTTCCCGACATGAACTCATACACATCAGATACTGCAGAAAGAATGTTAACACCCGGAGCTGCTATATCTGGCTGCATAATTATCCAGCATAACCCCAAATTCAATCAAAAGTTATATCAAATTGTTTAAAGAAAGAACAACATAAAAAAAAAAAGTTAATTACTATACAAACCTTGAGGATTGCTGGAGAAACTGAATTAGGTCCTCTACAAGAGAAACGAGCCACTTTAGTTGCAATAGGCTGGCCAACAAGTGTCTTGGAAGAGCCTATTGTTACTTTAGGCACACTACAATAAAACAAAATTGCTCTTGTGTTAGATAAAAGAATAATAATCGGAGAGTGATGATTAAAGAAAGGTGTTGAAGATTTATTACTCGGTGGTTTGGATATAGTATAAGATGTCAGTTCCGAATTCGTAATCTACCACGGCGCAAGGAACATCAAAGCCACTACAATATGTAGGATCAATTACAGATTGTGCATAGATCATGCCAGCACATCCAGCTTTCTTGATGCTATCTGCCTTTCTTATCGCCATATTATCTGGCGTAAACGCAAGCACGATTTTATCTTTAGTTTGCCCTTGTGCGATAGAGGATTCGAGCATTTCATCTGCTAGTATAAGATCAGCAAATGCATCTTCTGGAAACTTGTTTAAACCTTCACCCTGAAAGATTCAAGAAACAAAGTAAAACAATGCTCTAATCCCCGGTCTGAAGAGATTATGGGCCTAGGCTCGGAACTTCTTTAACAAAAAAAGGGTAAAAATGGGTAGGGCATACCAAAATAGTTAGATTGTTTCCAAGAGTGATGGGGATTGGGAAAGAACGATCCATGGATGTAGCAGCGACGGTTATGATCCATGGAGCAACATTATCAATGGTTTGAGCGTTAGGTCCTTCGTTTCCAGCAGCACAGACAACGGGAATGCCTTTCATCACAGCTTGGAATGAACCAAATGCAATATCGCTTTGATCAATATCAAAACTCGCAGGCGCGTCTGTACCTATTGAAATGGATATAACATCAACTTCATCACGTATACTATGATCCATTGCTTTGAGTATATCAGGTGTTACACATCCAACACCGCCCCAACACGCCTTGTACATAGCTATGCGTCCATGAGGAGCCGCGCCTCTTGCGGTTCCTCCAGCAAGTCCATTGTAGCCAATATTTGCCACAAAAGAACCAGCAGCGATTGCAGCCACGTGTGTCCCATGTCCTACACCATCTCTGGAGGACCTAAACTCATCTTCTAAAGTGAAATCGTATCGCCCATTCCTTGCTTCGGTAAGACCTTCAGTGAAGAACTCGGCTCCTATAAGCTTTTTGTTGCAATGTATTGTGGCGTTAAATCTATCTCCAGACACACATTGTCCCTTCCAACGCTTAGGGATAGGTCCTAAACCTGTGTCATTAAATGACTGTGACTCTGGCCATATCCCTGAGTCTATGACGCCAATAATAGCTTCACTACCCATGTTGGTATCATGTAGAACACCCTTTGGAGAACTAGGCAAAAGTCCCAAATAATCAAAAGTCCTTGTTGTTTTCAATTTTAGTATTCGACTTGGTACAACAGAAAGAACCTCTCGATGCGCTGAAAAACATATCATAATGTGATTTCATAATTTCTTTTGAGTTTAAGGTAAAGTATGGAAATTTTAAGTACCTGAAAGGTTCTTTGCTTGGGATGGGGTAAGTTTTGCAGCAAAGCCGGAAAAACCATGCCTGTAACTATATACTATAGAATTCTTGGCAGCTTCTTTGCTATAGCACGAAATATAAAACAAGAAATTGAGTATCATAAGGATTTATAATATTTCGCTAACATCAACATAGTCGAAATAACAATATTTGTATACCTTCCAAGAATTGGTTCAAGAATTTGGTAATGTGATTTAGTAACTAGCTCAGGGGTATTATGTTTCTTTGCTCCCAAGTGCACAATGTGAATCTGGGATTTTTGGGAAAACAAAGATTGTTCAAATGTTATTTATAGGATCGTTACTAAAAAAAAATAATTTAAAACGCCACTTACCTTATAATTCAAGTCATTGATTTGTGCGGCAAAAATCAAGACTCCGTTCAAGACTAACACGAGAATGATGATTAGAGGACATGCCTTAGAACTTGTATCTATAATCAGAAAAGATTTTCCCATTTTCTAGCTCTAGAGGGGTAATAACAATCTTGCCCCTCAACAATGATTCTCTGATTGCAGTACAAGTTGCTCGGATAGGTCTTTGTTTTGTCTCATATATAAGAAAGAATTATAGGCTGAAACTATAAAACTAATTAACTAGATTCTAAAAATACACATACACAAGTATGAGAGACAGTAAAGAAATAAACAAAATTACCATTAAAAGAAAATTGAAATACCATATACGTTGACTTTATTATATGCTTAATTTGGATTGTTTTTGTTGGCATTCAACCAAACTAGTTTGCCAGAGGATTAACAGTTAAGAGTCAATGTTGAAGAATACTCCCTCCGTTTCAAATTAGTTGTCGTTTAAGGTTGTTTCACACATATTAAGAAAACATTTGATTTTTCTACTTTACCCCTAATTAATGTTTATTTGATTTTATTTCATTGGTCAGGACATTAAAACAAAATGGACAAAATTGGAAATTTTTTCAAACATATACATTGAAAACATAAAACGACAACTAATATGAAACGAGTTTTAAAGTCCAAAACGACAACTAATATGAAACGGAGGAAGTAGTTAATAACAACAACAATTATTTAAGAACATTACCTTACAAAATCTCACAAAACCTTTTTCCTCGCCATCGTAGGATGTTGAGGACATTTTTCTCATCTAAGGATGTTTCTTGCTTCATTTCTCATCTACGTTAATGGAATGATCTGATTCTCTATAGGGGCGGCACAATAAATTTAGAGGCCCGGTATCGATAAAAAAATATTGGCCTTTTTTCTATAATAAATTTTTAAAAAAAAAAATTTGGGATTTAATTTTTTTAATTTGGACCCTAAAAATGACCCCAAAATTTGTAGGCCCAGTACAAATGTTCTTCCCTATCAACGCCCATGGTTGTCTAGGTTGGAGTTTATCCTTGTGTATATATATATAAATAGATGTTAATATATATACTTGAGGATGCACTTATAAAGGAGGTTTTCTGATTTATATCATGATATCAACATACATATAGTGACCCAAATCTACACCTAAAACTGTGTGCAACGACTGAAGCACAACTAGATTTTCCCACAATGTTAAGAAAATTTTTATTACGGCACAAAATTTGATGTAACATATGTAGGGACATTGCTTAATCTTGTCAAACCCCATAATTGGACAAGCATAGTGCTCAAAGAAGATAGATAAGCATTGTTAAACATGGTTAATATTAAAGAAGAACACACGTGTTACCAAAAGGAGTTAGTTATAAGAGGACTATATGGAGAATCGATGGAGGAACGATGACTCACCGGATTCAAACAGGGACAACAATCTCAATGAGTCTCATTCAAAATCCTATTAGTCGTAATTTTCTCTCGAGCATAAAGGAGGAAAATAACATTTTACTCGATTAGTCTCTCGTGTAAATCGTAGAAGAACATCCAACTAAATTTCCATCTAATAATCGGACGAACAAAAACGTTTTATTATGATAGACAGAAACCTCGATCTCACAATTCCAACGCGAATTTAGATTCAACAGTTTGAAAATTTTAACGAAAACCTTAGAATTTTTTCTAAATATGTGACATATAATTCATCATAACCCCCATGAACTTCACATATTTTGATGTGGATCTATCTTTATTTTGTAAAAGAATGAAGTAATCCGACTAAACACTTAGCTAACTCTTTATGCACCTTTTAAGTATTTGATTTTCTTAACCCTGAAACAATGTTTAGACAAATTTGAATTTTGTTTTCTCTCTATTGCAAGTCTAAAACTTTCCTATATAATTAATAGATATCTGTTTTATGCTTCAAACCTCTAGATTTCGACTAAACATTTTACTTGTAGGTTCACTGCTAAAAGATTACTTCATCCGTTTAATAAAGAGTGTCATTTTGATACATCTTAGAAAAATTAAGAAAACAGTTAGTTATACATATATGCATCTATCTAATAACTGACTAATTAGATGATAATGATTTAAATTTTAAGAAATAGCTTTGGGTTAAAAGAAAATTTTTAATTTCGTTTCAAAAGTCACATTGAAAATGTAAAACTATTTGAAAGAAAAGTAAAAATCCAAAACGACATTCTTTATGAAGTGGAGAGACTGTTGTTTTCTGGAATATCTATAACACATTTTTTTTTGATAAAAGTATATAACACATTTCTTTACAATTAAAATTTACTAAAATTTCTATTTACAAACCTTAGTATAACCTCAATAAATTAAATATATATCCGGATTACATTAATATTTTCATGGTTCTGACTTTTGACAGATAATGAAACAACAGTTTTAAGTTAAGCGCGTTTTAATCCTACACCGATAATTATATAAAAAATAAACAAATCCGTTTTGGTCGTAAACCATAAACCAGAGTAGTCCCAAAATAACAAAATTAGCTTTTGTGTTATGTCCTATCTTCGTTGCAAGCTAAAAACAACTCCTAACATTCTCAACCAAATCCTTCATATTTAAATACGAGATGACTTGAACACAATCATTATGCTTCTGGGATGCAATCAGAGAGCTAAAACATTGTTGAGGAGGTTCAATAATAAAGAACAATAATATTCTTGGAAGATTCTTCTAGGAAAAGAATCTGCCTCAACAACAACTCTTAAATCCCAGGAAAAACATGGGATTAATGTCTTCTCTGATTGTATCTAATAAGCATATTCTAGTTGTGTTCATAGGTTTAGTAATTATCTTGAAGATAGCCTCAATTTCTGCTGCTAATGAGGAGGAAAGCCAGGTATGTTTTCAATTTTTGAATTCCACATTTTTATTCTGAAAAATGAGAGAGAGGGACATAATATTTGCGAAAATTTTCGCAATTTTAATTTTTGCGATCATGTTGTTTTTAGATTTACACGGTGCATTTAGGTCAGAGGAAACATGATGATCCTAATCTTGTTACTGAATCACATCATGATATTCTCGGACCGCTTCTTGGAAGGTAATATTGAATCATGACCAATCATCAATGTTACGTAAAAAATATTGGTTTATGAGTTTGGATTGTTTTGATTGATAATGCAGCAAAGAAGCTTCTCGTAAGTCTATGATTTATAGTTATAGACATGGTTTCTCAGGATTTTCAGCGAAACTCACATCATCTCAAGCAAAGGAACTCTCAGGTCAAATTTGAAACATTTTTCTTGACAAAACGTGTTGTACAAGAATTAGGTCAGAACTATTTAATACTCACTTGTTTTGGATTTGTAATAGAGCATCCACATGTTGTTCACATAACGAGAAGCAAGTATATGAAGCTGATGACAACAAGGGTTGGTGAATACTTGGGACTCACTCCAACCGCTCCAACAGGTCTCATGCAAGAGACTAATATGGGAAGTGAAGCAATCGTAGGAATTGTGGACTCTGGAATATGGCCAGAGTCAGAGTCATTCAATGACAATGGTATTGGACCAATCCCATCACGTTGGAAGGGACCATGTGTTTCTGGAGTAGGCTTCAACGCATCGAGCTGCAATAGAAAGTTGATTGGAGCTAATTACTACTCAAAGGGTCTCGAGATTAAGTACAAGGGAAAGTACAACGCGGAGAAGAATGAAGAGTTCATGTCACCACGAGACAAAGACGGCCATGGAACACATTGTGCATCGACGGCCGCAGGTTCTTTTGTTCAAAACGCAAACTATTTTGGTCTAGGTCAGGGTACCGCGAAAGGCAGTGCCCCACGGGCCCGTATAGCCGCTTACAAAGTGTGTTGGTCCAACGAAGAGTGTTTCACACCGGATATTGTAAAGGCCATAGACCATGCCATACGTGATGGTGTTGATGTACTATCACTATCTCTTGGATCCTCAGTACCGCTTGATTTCGAGGTAGATAGGAGTGATTTTGCTATTGCTGCTTTCCACGCCGTTATTAAGGGAATTCCTGTGGTATGCTCCGGAGGGAACGATGGTCCCGATGCTCAAACCATCGCTAATGTTGCTCCATGGATCATAACCGTCGCGGCTACGACCATGGACCGAGAATTCTTCACGCCCATCACTCTTGGAAACAATATAACCTTACTGGTAAATATGTATTCAATTGCTTGTATCCCAAGAAATCGCAACCGTTTATTTAAGTCTTTCTTGTGGGATCTCATTCTCAGGGTCAAGAAGGTTTATACACTGGAAAAGAAGTTGGATTCACTGATCTTGTTTACTTCAATGACTTGACACCAAAGGAGATGAAAGCCGGAAAAGCTAAGGGTAAAATCTTGCTTCTCTTCAAAACGGCTAGAATTGAAGGAGAATTAGCAAATTTTGCGCAAACAATAGGAGCCGCTGGCGCCATTATTGTGGCGCAGCCAACCGATAGTGTCAACCCGCATTTCGTAACTATCCCTTTTGCCTACGTTGACAACGAACTTGGAATGGATATTTTGTTGTATATCCAAACAACCAAGTAAGCTTCTCTTCCTTCACATTTCTCTCTATGTAATCTAGTTATGAATTATGTAGACACTTTTCTTTTCTTTTAATGATTCCCACAGATCACCAAAAGCTAAGATCAGCCCGACCAAGACATTCGTTGGCCGACCCTCAGCAACTAAGGTCGCAAGATTTTCGTCTAGAGGTCCAAATTCATTATCTCCTGCCATTCTCAAGGTGAAGTATTAACTCCTAATTTACGTTTTCCTCTTTCTTACATTCAAATTTGTCGCAAATGTTACTGATTTTGCCTTTTGGTTTTCGAGTACAGCCGGATATAGCAGCACCAGGTTCAGGTATACTCGCAGCTGTAGGGTCAGGATACGAATTCATGTCAGGTACATCGATGGCTACACCTGTTGTTTCAGGAATAGTCGCTCTTCTTAGACAAAAACGTCCTGATTGGTCTCCTGCCGCGATCCGATCCGCTCTCGTCACAACTGGTAAACATACATTATTCACACAAAATATCTGTTTCTTGATCCACAAGAAACACTAAGGAATAACTGATTAACCATTGCAGCGTTGCAAACCGACCCATCGGGAGAGCCTATTACAGCTGAGGGTTCCCCTCGAAAACTCGCCGACCCGTTTGACTACGGAGGTGGCCTCGTAAACCCGATGAAAGCAGCAGACCCTGGACTTGTCTACGACATGGGCTACGATGAATATGTTCATTACTTGTGCTCCGCAGGCTACGACAGTACATCTATATCAACCCTACTTGGAAAAAACTACACTTGCCCTTCTCCAATTCCTTCCATGCTTGATGTCAACTTACCTTCCATCACAATCCCATATCTCAGTGAAGAGGTCACCATAACAAGAACTGTGACCAATGTTGGACCGGTTGGTTCAGTTTACAAAGCTGTGATCGAACCGCCTCAAGGTATTAACCTACAGGTGAGTCCTGAGACTCTTGAGTTTGGTTCAAACACCAACAAGACTACATTTACAGTGAAAGTCTCGACGACTCATAAAGTGAATACTGATTATCTCTTTGGGAGCTTGACTTGGACTGACAATGGATCACACAATGTTAGAATCCCTCTATCTGTGAGAACACGAGTTTTGAATTTCAAGATCTAACAAAGTTATTAATATTATTGTATAATATTTTTAATTGTACCAATGTGTATTATATTTTGTTTTCTATCGGAGGTAATGAAATCACTGTGCTTAAAATTGACGTATTTCCTCCTTTCATTTTTTTTTATTTTTTTTTTTGAAATTACGTCCTTTCATTTATTTCCACCAACAGTAATGAATTGACGAATTACAGATTCCACCATCAACTATAATCGGTGGAATTATTTTTTAGACTAATAATTAAATTAAATTAAAAGATGGGTTTTTATATGTCTTAGACTAATAAGTCTGAGTTTTAGCCTAAGATCTCACCCATTTACGGATTTACCCAAAAACAAAAAAAAATTCAATTGTAAAATGGGAAATGAATAAAGAGAAGATGTAAAATGTGAGGAAAAAGGTGAAATAACATCAACCGTCCAATGAGGCTATACTAATAATAGGCAAATTTCAATGTTTCATCTTTTCTCTGTGTCCACTATAAACTTACATAAATTGAGTCAGTGCTTACTCAGTGAACACACATATACATATATTCGGATTTAAAGTAGATTTAATTCGTTGTGAGATTGAAACGGATGTAAAAGTAGATTCTAACTGGTTCTTGATCGATTGAGTCATAAAACCAATAAAAAGCAGTGATATATATTAGTTAGAAGTGAATATAAAGATGTCTTTAGTAAATAAATAAAATCTACCATTGATACATTCCCAATAGTCGACATGTTAAAAAACCAAAAAAAAAATGTTAAGTAGTTTCGCCGTATGATGAATTCTAGACAAATTGACTTCGCTAAATATATGCTAATGTATTGTACGCTTTTGTTTTCCATAAATAACTAATATAAGAACTATAGAAAATGATAATGAACAACCAAATGCGACAGTGAGAGCAATATAATATATTTTCTAAAAGTTTCTATTATAAACCTGCGGTACCTAAAAATAAATGCTTTTCCGGTGGATTTTTCCTGATTTTAGGACTTTAAAACTGCGTCACTCTTACATACAAAGAAAAAAAACGAAGAAGAGTACTTCTAAAAGTGATCGCATCGGATTCTACCAAAGCAAACGACTGGTTTTGTTTATATCCAAAACAAAAGCAATGGTATATAATTATAAATGTTTCTTTATTTAAAATCATTTTTGGTTTTATGCTGGATGCATCATGTGCATGTTGCTCTCCTTAGGATATATCATCTTTGTTATGGACGTATAATATAACTTTTTTGTCCAGTCGTGCTCTGAGCGTAAAACAAGAACCATTTCTTTGATACCAAACAATATCTTTAAAACAAAAAAAAACAATACCACTTTATTATCCCTTCTTTTTTCTTTCTTTTAAAAAAATATATATCCCTTTTTTGGTACTACTTCTTAAGCATTGTTGGATTATGATAATTATTCAAAGTTTTCTCTATAGTATGGCCTCGATCGTTTGTTTTATGTAGTTTGAGGAGTGTATATATATAGAACATTTATAAGATGTATACGTAATCCAAAGTCAATATGCAAATATTATTTGTTTCTAAAGTCATTTTTTAGTATGGATGTTGAGTTTGAATGCAGTTTTATTTTTATACCTTTTGAGTTTGTTAAAAGTTCTGAATTTAGATTATACCAAAAATGAATAACAACAGTTTCGTTGCAATCGAATTTAATTAATTATTAATTTTTTTTATAAAAGGGTAAGATTAATAAATTTTTTCACTGAATCAAGTTTTAGCTGTTAGCGTTTACAATTTATCATTATAATGATTTCGATATAAAATTTGATATCTGTAGTTTGAATTTTTTTTGCATCAAATCTCATTTCCACAATTTTGGCTGAAATAGTGTTTTCAACACAATAACAAAATCACAAAACCATTTTTGTAAGAAAAAAAAAGATTTTCAAGGACATGCTCTTATAGTCTTACGGTTTGACCAAATATATAGATGATGGTTTAACTATAGTGTTAACCAAAAAGCAACAACATTTGTAGGCTAAAGGTAAATTAGCTTATAAAGAGAGAACATTGTATTTTTGTTGATATATACAAATTATAACTCCCAATCCAACACGAATTGACTAGTTCATATTTGACTAGAGTTTAGATTATTTTAGGTTGATGTATTCAGAACCGAGTTTAATCTTAAGCTCGATTTCGTCTTAATTAGTGTTTATATATTAAAACTACACACAGTCATCTAACCAATCTGTTTTAAAACAAAAAAACAAAAATAAATCATCTAAACAATATGTTTTAAAAAAAAATCATCTTACTAATATATGTACGTAACGAATTGCGTAATCATATGCTGTTGTATATTATTTGACGAGGATATAGACAGTGAAATGGAAGTAACCTGAATTTAATTATGGTTTAGACTTTAGAATAATCGTCTGAAAATCATAATAACCAATTAGCTAATTGATTAACATATATTTGGTTGGATGCATGTTCGTTGTCAAACCTATTACAATACATTTGTACTATTATTATTACATATTCGTTGTCAAACCTATTACAATAAATTTGTACGATTATTATTACATATTTTATTTAAACTAACAATGACTTTGTCAAATAATGATAATAGTACATTATGTAAGAACATAGATGTATTTGTGCAAATTTGTCTTTCTGGTTTTCATACTGTGGGTTGTGGTTTGTGATAATATTTGCCAATGTGACACCACTCATATTCAGTCACATATCATATGCAGTTTGGCAAAATAAAAATTCAAACAGAAAATTTACTAGATTAAGATATTTTTAGCAAGAATATATGACTTTTATTTTATATAGAGAGTTATTGGTAATAATGGTTAATTAGGGACCCTAATAGTTAATTATATATGGCATAATTATATTAAAGTACAATAAAAACAGTTAGAAGTATTAAAATTCACTCATACTTTCACAGGTGTGTACACTAAATTTATTTTTAAGTAATATTAAACTTATGAGATTATCCAAAATTTACAATAAAAATTTGTAGATGACGATTAAATAATATTTTTTCCAATACAATTTCAATTTTTTATAAAGTGTTAATTAAGACTGTATAATTTCATTTTACATGTTAGAAAAGGTTGAGTAATATCAACAATCGTACAATTATCAATCAAATGTATCCATCAAAACAAGTGGTAAGATTGGGCATTTTATAAATGTTCAACTAAATCATGTGAGGCTATGCATTTTTGTAGGGCCTATACATATACACACCTTTATGTGATGGGGCTATTAATTTCGGAAATTGGTACCATTTATTATAAATTTCCAAAAAGAATATGGTATTTTTAGTTACGTACGGTCATCTCTCCGGTTTCTCTTCTCCGCATTTCTCACTTTAGAGTTTAAGTTTTGTAGTTTCGTACGACATATAATTGTCATATCTTTATTACATTCGGCCAAAACAATTATGCTTTTAGATTGCTTTAACATATATAAATGTAAATTCTCAAAAAAAAAAAACATATATAAATGTTTTTTTTGTAGATTG